>MDKJ01301795.1:0-61795 GCA_005239525.1 Nicotiana knightiana | reverse complement strand
GCTCATAAAATGTAAGGTATATCACATGTTAAACTATGCAATTTAGTCTCGCATCACCTATCCTTTCTTTTTTATCAAAAAAGTCTGTGGACCCACTAATAATACTCGGGAGAGAACCGACCGTTTGAAGATCGCTGTTGTGGGATCTAGCGGCTCCATACGCATTGACGATAGTCCTTCATTGCGACTTAGATTGCACGATCAAGATCAAAGTGTACGTCCGTTCGGTAAGTCAGCCAGTCGTCATTTTAGACTAACTTCCTTCTTCTACTTTCTCTTTTTCATCGAACCATCATTTGGAGATTGAGAGTGCTCACTAAGAAGAGAAGTGGAGGGATTTTTTCTAGAAAATGGAGGTGAAGTATCGTGAGTACCGTGACAAGCACCGTGAGATATGCAACCAATTTGGCATGGACAACAACTTTCAGTCCCTTAGGGATGAGCTGAAGTAGAAGGCGATGAACTTGTGAGAGTCATCAAAAAATGTCGCGAGCTCGAGGGAGCACTTAGAGTCAAAGAGGCCGAGCTCGAAGTGAGCAAGGGGGTCGAGCTGAGTGTGCTGAACTTCAAGCTCAAGTGGAATCCCTACGGGCTGAACTTGAGCAGAGTTCAATTAGATAAAACAACTTAAGTCATGAGTTGATCGAAAAAGCGGCAGAGTTGGAGAAGACCGAGGAGACCAGGGTGGCGGCTTTGGCGAAGGTGGCGGCGTTGGAAGATGCCATCCACATCCTCCCGTCTAAGCGGGCGAGTGATGCAGAGACGTCCGTGCTCATGGAGGCAAGAGTTGATGAGCGGATTGGGGGGCTTGAGAAAGAAGTTTCGATCCTTAATTATCATATCGTTGTTCTTGAGGCCAAAAGGGCGCATATGTTGGCCCGACCGTCTTTCCCTCACACTTCCACTTATCCCGATATTGCGTGGTATTTGTACGAGAAGTGGATCCATGCCGAGGCCCAATTAGACATATTTAGGGACTTGATGACGGCAGGAAGAGTTTCTGAGGTCGAGTTTGAGGATGCTCGTGCTAAGGTGCGCACAGCTCGGGTCGCTTGTGGTTCTGATCCCTCTATGTCGGGGGCTGGTGATGGTGAAGTTGACTTGGACGGGATTGAGCAAGGTGCTTGGTATGATGATGAATACTCAGACGGCGAGGATGACGGCGGGGACGACGACGGGGAAGATGCTACTAAGTAGTTATACTTCTTGTAATTTTGTTGTTTTTACCTCTGTGGGCATCTAACCGGCCCTTGTAAGATATCTTTATGAATTGGAATGCTACTTTTGATGTTTGTTTCTATGTCCTCTCTGTTTTCTCTTGAATATTTTCCTCATTTGGTTTCCTTGATTAGAAGAACTCTTTATTTAATCGCGACCGTGTTGGCGGGCGTTAACTGGAACGTGTCGAGTGTGATTTTAATTAGTTTGAGTGAATTTTAATGTCACCTTAATTGATTCGAACGAGGTTGAATGTGAGTTCATTCGAACGAGGTCGAATTTTACTATTAATTAGTTCGAACGAGGTCGAATAAGAGTCTATTCGAGCGAGGTCAAATATTACCCTTAATTAGTTTGAACGAGGTCGAATGTGAATCGATTTGAGTGAGGTCGAATGTTAATCTTAATTAGTTCGACCTTTTGTCGAATGAGAGTCGATTCGAGCAAGGTCGAATGTTACTGATACGTAGGGATTTTGACCGCTTATTTGCTCTCTTTTACTTGCGTTTTAGCCCAAAAATGCTTAAAGGTATTCCCGAGAACTAATGAAATGAGTTTTCTTGCAGGAATATTGGGAAACTAGCCAAAGAAGTGAAAATCAACTCAAAAAGGAGTCAAAATTGGACAAGGGCCAAAACAAAGCAAAAATGCTTACAGTGCGGACCGCACAATACTGTGTGTGGCCACAAACAATGAAGAAGCCCTATTAGATTTTATTTAGAGAATGCGGACCGCACAACTATTGTGCGTCCACAGAAATGAGATTTAGAGAGTTGAAATTTGGGCAAGATGAAGATATGCATACCACACAATTATTGTGTGGCCGCAGGATGTAAAGTGCGGGCGCACTCACAATTGTGCAACCCGCAAAAGACCAGAATCAGAGAGCCTTGATTTAAGATGTGCAAACTGCACTATTATTGTGTGGCCGCATGATTCGAAGTGCGGCCCGCAGAAGAAGGTCCAGTCCCAGCCCAATCTCAAGTGTGCGGCCACACTCAAAAATGTGCGGTCTGCACAAATAGATGAAGTGCAGTCGTATCCCATTTTTATGCGACCGTGGAAGGCCCAGTTGACCAGTTAAGCTCAGAGTGCGACCGCACTCAGAATTATGCGGCCGGACAACCTCTGCAGGGGCATTTTTTCAGATATTTTCAGCTTAGTATAAATAGAACTTTTTGTCATTTTTAGGTTAAGTTATATCAGCGTAGAGCACCTGAGCCGTTTTATTTACTGTTTTGAGTAATATTGTATTAGATTAGCTTCTAAACATTAGATTTATTTCCATAATTAATTATTATGCATTATATATCAATTTCTTCATTTTCTATAAGTAGCTAAACCCTTATCTAGAGTTGTGACCCAACCCTAACATGGGTACTTAATGGGTTATTGATTTAGGGCTTATTTAAGATTGAGTATATGTTATTTTGCCTTGTTCTTGCTTAAATTCTAGAATTAATGGTTGCAAACATTGATTCATGCCTATTTGACCTAGTTTCTGCCTTGAGAAAGAGAGACTAAGTCTAGGAAAACTTGGCTAACTAGGAATTGGGTTGAACTCAAGAAACTGATAGCCCAAATTAAAGGGTCAAACCTAGAGATAGTAAGACCCGACTAGAGCATTTATCAACTTTCTTTATGAAATACCCATTTGGACCTGAGAAAGCGAAATTGGGCAAAGTCACTCAAACTACCGAGAGGTATAGAGTGAGTAATTGAGTGTGATTGATATATTGTACCCCGATCAATGAAACATGCCCTAAAGCATTAAATCCGTTAGGTAATCAACTAGGCGGAAGTTGCAACCCTAGATCCTCTTATCATTTGAAAAACAACCAAAACCAAAAATATTGTCTCCTAGTTTTATAATTGCAATCAATAGCTCAAAGTAGAAGTAGAAACAACAAACAAGAATGTGGAAGAGTAATTTAGGACATATCATTCATTCACACTAAGTATATACCTAATCCAAAATCTAACTCCATGTGGATTCGATCCCGACTTACGTTGGGTTTTATTATTGCTTCAACCACCTCATTACCTATATTTGTCGTGTGAGTTTGAGCGAGATAAATTTTTGGCGCCGTTGCCGGGGAGTTAAAATGAATATAGCTATATATATAGGTTTTTGTGTGCTTTGTATTTCTTTCCTTCCGAGTCACAAATTTTATTTTTGAATTGCTTATAGGTACGAGAATGGCTCTCAACAATGATCCCATCGGGAATTTTCCATTCGGGGGAGGAAGTGGACTTTGATCAAGGAGATGAATTTCTCCATGTACCTCAAATAAACAGGCGAGGCCGACCACCTCATGATAATGTCCCCTTCCCTCCCCCACCTCCACCAAGAGCGACAGCGTACCGGGTGTTACCGAACAAGGGTTATACGAGTGTTATAGTGCCGCCCCATATTAGGGCGGGAAACTTCCAAATCACCTACATAATTCTTATACTACTTGAGCAACATGGATTCTTCACTGGGGCTCCAAACCAAAATGCTTACAAGCATCTTACGGGGTTCGTCTATACTTGTTGGGGGAGCAAGCAAACAAATGTTTCCGAGGAAGCACTACGTTTGACGTTATTTCCCTTTTCTCTACGGGGAAAGGCATTGGGATGGTTAGAGAGATCACCCAATTATTCCATCCATACATGGGATGAGTTGTCCGAAAATTTCATTGCCAAATTCTTCTCTCCGCGGCACATGGCTACTCTACGGGCTGAGATTCTAGCATTCAAGCAAGAGCCCAATGAGCCATTGCACGAGATTTGGGAAAGATATCGTACTATAGTTAAAGAGTGCCCGAATAATGATATCACCGAGTCCATGATCCAACAAACCTTCTACAGGGGGATCAACACAACAAATAAATGTGTGGTAAATCAACTCGCCAGCGGGAACTTCATGAACACGCCTTATTCCGAAGCATGTGAAATTTTAGATGAGATGGCGGATACTTCGTCGGCGTGGAAAAGTAGGACCAATGTTCCTCAAGGTGACCCAAATGTCATTCACCTACACAAGGAGCTACATGATCATGGGAAATCTATTGCCGAGTTGACAACCACAATGAGCCAATTGCCCAAAGCGCAGCTTCAACAAGTTCAAGGGCCGAAACAAGTGAATGCTATGGAAGGTGTGAATATGATGATGAACAAGAGACGGCAAAGAAGTCAACAAGTACAAAATCGTCCAGAACAATTTGAGCAAGATGGTAGTAAATAATTCTCAAGGACAAAATCAACAACAATGGAGATCACAAGGAAATTGGAACAACCAAAGCCACCAAGGCAATTGGAGTGGTGGTAACAATAATCAAGGCAATTGGGAAAATAAAAATAATCAAGGCAATTGGAGTAATCAAGGTAACCAATGCAATTGGGGAAGCAATCATAAAGGAAATTGGGGTGGCTACAATCAAAGCAATTGGGGTGGCAATAACCAAGGGGGTTGGAAGAATAATAACCAAGGGAATCGGGGGTCGGGCTTCCAAAGGCTCTCGATGTATCAACAACCAAGAAACCCGCCTCCATATCCGTCACAAGGTTCTAATTCTTCCAATAATGAAATGGGACGGATTGAAAATATGTTCAAGCAAATGATGGAGAAAAATGCCAAATCTGATGCTCATTAACCTCCCACAACACTTCTATCCGCAATGTGGAGGTTCAACTTGGCCAAATCTCTCAAGCTTTAAACACTCGTCCCAAGGGGACACTACCTAGTGATACAGTGGTGAACCCGAAGGGTGGGAACAATACGGGACATGCCATGGTCGTAACCACGAGAAGCAGAAGAGGTGGAGATGCAACCACCTCAAATCAAAGAAGAATTGTGGATGATGATGTGTTGGTTCAAGAAGATGAAACTCCAAGTAATGTGGTTCAAGGTAACGAAGAAGTGAGGATTGACATTGATGAAAGTATGGAGGAAACCCAAGAGGAAGTGAACTGGTCTAGGGAACACGTGATTGACATACCGGATCCGATAGTGCAAAAGGCCAAAGCACCAATGCCAAGGCCACCTCCTCCATATCCTCAAAGACTCGCAAAGCAAAATAGTGAGAACCAATTCAAGAAATTTATTGATATGATGAAGAGTTTTTCAATTAATGTGCCATTGGTTGAAGCGTTGGAACAAATGCCGGGATATGCAAAGTTCATGAAGGGTTTGGTAACAAAGAAAAGATCAATGAATTGTGAAATGATCAAGATGACACATCAAGTGAGTGCTATTGTGCACTCAATGGCTCCAAAATTAGAAGATCCCGGCGCTTTCACAATCCCTTGCACTATTGGGAGCGCCAATTTTGCCAAAGCTTTATGTGATTTAGGGGCAAGTATCAACTTGATGCCCTACACTGTGTTCAAAACGTTGGGAATTGGGCAACCAAGACCCACATATATGAGGTTGCAAATGGTGGATCAGACTATGAAGAGGCCATTGGGGATTATTGATGATGTGTTAGATCCTGTTGACAAGTTCATCCTTCTAGCGGACTTTGTGATCCTTGATTGTGAGGTTGACTATGAGGTGCCTATTATATTGGGTAGACCTTTCCTTGCTACGGGGGAGGCCCTAGATGATGTGGAATCCAGTGAGCTCACCTTCCGGGTGGGTGATGAAAAAGTAGTTTTCCATGTGTGAAAATCGACGAGGCAACCAAATAGCAACGAAGTTTGTTCGATTGTGGATTTAGTGACCAAAGTAATTGTTGATGATGCTAGTGCTGTGATGAATACTGAGGACACCTTAGAAGCTGTGTTGCTTAATCATGATGAGGATGATAAGGAAGTCTTTGTGGAATGTGTCAGTGCTTTGCAAGGAATGGGGTCATATACTTATGAGCCCTGAAAATTATCCTTAGATCTTGAGAACCAGAAGACTCCTCCAAAAAAGCCCTCAATCGAGGAGCCTCCCACCTTGGAGTTAAAGCCTTTACCTTCACACCTTAGGTATGAATTTCTTGGCCCTTGTTCCACTTTACCTATTATTCTCTCCTCTTGCCTGACTAACGTGCATGTAGATTCTACATCGGCGGTGCTCCAAAAGAGGAATAAAGCTATAGGTTGGACACTGGCGGATATATGGGGTATAAGACCCGCCTTTTGCATGCACAAGATTATTTTGGAGGATGATGCCAAACCCTCCGTAGAACATCAAAAAAGATTAAATGAATCAATGCAAGAGGTGGTGAAAAAGGAGATCATCAAATGGTTGGATGTCGGGGTTGTTTACCCCATTTTTGATAGCTCGTGGACCTCTCCGGTACAATGTGTCCCAAAGAAAGGGGGCATGACTATGATAACAAATGACAAAAAATAGTCACCGGGTGGAGAGTGTGCATGGACTATAGGAAGCTCAACAAAGTCACTCGGAAAGATCATTTTTCGCTTCCATTTCTTGATCAAATATTGGATAGGTTGGTCAGACGTGCTTTTTATTGCTTCCTTGATGGATACTCTAGTTACAATTAGATTCTTATTGCTCCTGAGGACCAAGAGAAGACCACTTTCACTTGTCCCTATGGTACTTTCGCATTCTCACGGATGCCATTTGGATTATGAAATGCACCGGTGACTTTTCAACGATGTATGATGGCTATTTTTACCGATATAGTGGAGGAATTTCTTGAGGTTTTCATGGATTCCATGGTGGGGAATTATTTTGAAGAGTTCTTGGACAACTTGGACAAGGTGTTGGCAAGATGTGAGGAAACTAACTTGGTTTTGAATTGGGAGAAATGTCACTTCATGGTCGAGGAAGGCATTGTCCTCGGTCACAAGATTTCAAAGCATGGTATTGAGGTTGATAAAGCCAAAATTGAAGTGATCTCCAAACTCCCTCCCCTGCATCCGTAAAGGGAGTGAGGAGCTTTTTGGGTCATGCGGGGTTCAATTGCCGATTCATCAAGGACTTTTCTAAGGTGGTAAACCCGTTGTTCAAACTTTTGGAGAAGGATGCCAAGTTCCATTTCAACAAATATTGTATGAAGGCATTCGAATTGCTCAAGTATTAGTTGACTACTACTCCTATTATCACTGCACCGAATTGGAGCTTACTTTTTAAGCTCATGTGTGATGCAACTGGTGTGGCGGTTAGAGCGGTATTGGGGCAACATATCAATAAGATCTTCCATCCGGTATACTATGCTAGTAAGACCATGAATGAGGCCCAAGTCAACTACACACTGACCGAAAAAGAGCTCGTTGCTATTTTCTTTGCTATGGAAAAGTTCCGCCCATACTTGATGGGTCTAAGGTGATATTTCACACCGACCATATGTTTCTTCAATATTTGATGAGCAAGAAAGATTCTAACGCAAGACTAATGTGGTGGGTACTTCTTTTACAAGAGTTTTATCTAGAGATTCAAGATCGCAGGGGTAGTGAAAACCAAGTGACGGGCCACTTGTCTCGGTTGGAGAAGGAGGGGAGGCCACCTGATGGCCTTGAGATAAATGATTCATTTCCCGACGAGCAACTCCTATCCATTTCTATGACCGGGATGCCTTGGTTCGCCGACTTAGCCAATTATCTTGTGATTGGCATCGTACCGAATGATTTTTCTTCAAACCAAATAAAGAAGCTCAAAGGGGATTGCCTTGACTATTATTGGGATGAGCCTTATCTCTTTCGGATTTGTACCGATGGTGTGATTCGATGATGTGTATAGAAGGAAGAACAAATGGGAATTCTTGAGGCTTGCCACTCTTCGCCATATGGTGGTCACCATGGTGGATCAAGGATGGGTACAAAGGTTTTAAGTTGTGGATTCTATTGGCCTACTCTTTAAAAGGACGCTAGCGATCCCGTCAAGCATTGTGATGAATGTCAAAGGGCCGGTGGGATTTGCAAGAAAATGAGATGCCCTTCACCACCATCTTGGAGATTGACATTTTTTATGTGTGGGGCATTGATTTCATGGATCCATTCGTGATCTCTTGTGGGAACACTTATATATTGGTAATTTTGGATTACGTGTCAAAGTGGGTTGAAGTCGTGGTTTTTCCCAACAATGAAGCTCGGAGTGTGGTAGAATTTTTGAAAAAGAACATCTTCACAAGGTTTGGTACACCAAGGGCCATTATTAGTGATGGGGGATCGCACTTTTGCAACAAATATTTTGATACTTTACTCTCAAAGTATGGTGTCACTCACAAAGTGTCGACCCCCTATCATCCTCAAGCAAGTGGAAAGGTTGAAGTATCCAACCGGGAGATCAAGAGTATTTTATCAAAGACCGTGAATGCCAACCGGACGGATTGGTCGAAGAAAATTGATGACGCTCTTTGGGCTTATAGGACAGCTTACAAAACACTAATTGGTATGCCCCCATATCGGTTTGTGTTCGGGAAAGCTTGTCACTTATTGGTGGAACTTGAGCACAAGACTATGTGGGCATTGAAGATGCTTAATCTTAAGTGGGATGTCGCCGCCAACTTAAGGGTGGGACAATTGAATGAGCTTAATGAGTTCCAGTTCCATGTATATTTAAGTTTGTCCTTGTATAAGGACAAGATGAAGTACCTCCATGACAATTATATCCGGAAGAAAGAGTTAAAAGAAGGTGATCTTGTGCTATTGTTCAATTTTCGGTTGCGGATGTTTCCGGGAAAGTTGAAATCCAACTGGAGTGGCCCATTTGAAGTTGTGCATGTGACACCCTTTGGTGAATTAGACTTGAAGAACAAAAATGATGAAGTGTTTAGAGTCAAAGGTAACTAGGTGAAACATTATCTTGGCAAGGTTGATGATAGCCACGTTGTGGCGTTGCTTCATTTCAAGTGATTGACGGTAACCTGTGTCATGCCGCGACATTAAATCAGGCATTTCATGGTAGGCAACCCATATTTCTTTTCTTTATCATTTTTCTTGTTTTTAGATAGGTTTTGTATTGAGCTAACTGGTTTTGAAGTGAATTGCAGGAATGAGTGTGTATTGCAGGGACAATCTGGAAAAATTGGCCAAATGTGAAATTTATGCGGACAACACTAAAATTGTGCAGACCACACAGAAGGGTATGCGGCCGCAAAATCGGGGATAAAAAAATCACCAACTCTCTAAAGTTGTTTTCGCAGAAAGAAACCCAATATGCAGCCGCACACAATATTATGCGGACACCACAAGGTTATGCGGCCGCACTCATTTATTTGTGAACCGCAAAGCTAAGTTCAACCCTGGTAAGGAGTGTGGACCGCACTCAAAATTATGCGGCTGCACTCAGGTGAGATCTTGACCGACTTTGCAAGGGTATAAATAGGGCTTTTCACCACTATTCACACTTTACACTCTCGGGACTCCCAAGCCCTAGAAAACACCGGGCAACCCTAAAATTTTTCAAAAAACACACTCAATTCATCAAGCTTGATTCTTACTTGCATCACTCACTACTAGTATGTTCAATTCATGTAGAGTTTTGTTCATTTTTCTCAATTTTTTTTTTGTTTTCTTTGATTAGTTTAGTTAAATGTCAAATATGCTTAATTTGTGCTTCAAACTCATGTGGGTAGTTTCATACATGCTCATTAAGGACTGGGTAGACCACTAATCTTGTTAATTTATGCACACCATGCTTAATCTGTGATATATTTGCAAGAACCCTAAGTTCAGTACCGACACTATTCAAATTGTGTGGCCGCACACATTTTTCTGCGGTCCGCATAACTGGCAAATAGGGTATTGGAAGTGTTTGAAATGTGCGAACCGCACTCAAAATTTGGCGGTCCACAGAAATAGTGTGCGGCCGCACTCTAAACTTCAGAGAATCAGTAATTGCAGGTTTGGACTTGTGCGGCCGCACTTAAAATTGTGCAGTCCGCACTTGAGGATATGCGGATGTACTTCAAAATTGTGCGGTCCGAACTGTCTCAGTAATGACTGTTTGTCTACAACTGTTCTTCAACTATTTTTCTTGCTTTGAATTCAACTGAAATATGTAACTTGTATTGCGGACAATGGTTAGATCACGTGGTCGAGGAGATACATCATAGGGGAGAGGTGAATCCTCCCGAGGTAGGGGTAAAGGCACTCATCCTTTAAGAGTGCAGTCTAAGCCCATTACTAAAAATCATACCACAGTTAGAGGAAGGGCCGAAGAGCCCTCAGAATCTAGTTCTTGTGAACCATCGAGAGAAGCCTCTGAGGTCTAGTGTATGGAAGTCCAACCTCAGCCCCAGTCCCAACCACCACAACCCAGTGGACGCTATCAATTGCGCAATGAGCTTACAGACAGTTCTTCTGCTGATTCTGATACGGAAATCCAAGGTTCCGAGCCCTCCTTTTCATCTAGTCCTCTAACACCTATTGATGTAGATTATGGTGACGTCCCAGATGATAGTAGAGGAGGCGACACTCAAGTGGGTGGTCTTGAAAGGACAAAGAAGAGGGAAATTTGGGAGGATAGATTCGTCAGCTTGACAGCACTTAACAGATTTCAGGAGTTGTGCCCAAAAAGGTCACCCACACTTGAGCGACAATTCCTAATGAAGGATTTGGATATTCATAATCCAAATGTCCTTAGGCAGTTCCAGGAGCGCAAGGGGTGGAAGTGGTTCACTCACCTGATCTTAGATGCAAATGAGCACTTGGTTAGGGAGTTCTACGCCTACGTAGCTCACATCAAGGCAGGAACAAAAGTGACGAAAGTGAGGAATATGAAAGTTCATTTTGATGCCTTTGCTTTGAATGCTTATGTGGGTTTTGAGTAAGTCGAAGCGGTCCAGTACTTGGAGAAGTTAGCTTTGGGTGAAGCAGCCCGCCCTTGGCTAGTTGAGATTTTGGCTGCCTAAGGACCACTACCAGCATGGATCACATCAGAAGTTCCTATCCTCCGGTCCACCCTCAATTTTGAAGCTAAAGGGTGGAAAACCTTTGTTTGTAATAGGATTGGTCCAAGCTTGAATGAAAACAACCTCCCACTTCCCTGAGCCATTCTGGTGGCTTTTATTATGGTGGGGTACCCGATCAATGTGGGTGCCATCATGTCAACCAATCACATTGGCGATCCACAAGAATGAAAAGTCCTACCCCTTTCCGAACACCCTCACAGAGTACTTCAATGATGCAAAGGTGGAGCCAAGTCCATATGACACAAAGGTAAAAGCCAAGAGGCCTTTTCTTGGTATCACTTGCAGGGTGCGGACAACCCAAAGTTCAAGGGGAAGGACAGTACCACAGTTGGCCAGTCTGACGAGCCAGCAGTGGTAGGTTCAAAGGTTGCTGCTGAGACATCTACAGCTCCCATGCCTTCCACAGCAGCCGGATCTTCCACCAGGACAGCTGCCATGCCACCACCTTCATCCTCTAGGCCACCCAGTTCAGTTCCAGTGCCATCCTCATCCACCTATCCTCTCACTGTGTTGTGAGTCTCCCAGACTTTGGCGAGCCTCAACAACTGGATGCAGACAGCCACTTCTAAGCTGTTTGACATATCCAGTACTGTTGCAGCGCAGTCCTCTACTCCATCAGTGTCACAGGTACCTCTGTCAATGGAGGAAACATTGAAGAAGATTCTGGACAACCAGAAAACTATCATGGACACTCTAGTAGCTTAGGGGTGCCATTGATGAGTTGGCAAGCAAGTGAAGAAGATGAGAAAGTCTCAGGCTTCGAATTAGACAGTGGAAAGTTTGAGACATGAGGTGAAGAAGTTAGCAGCAATAAGTGATTTCCCCTTTGACTTACTGATGGATACAGGTCCACCAGTACCAGCTGATCCAGTAGCACCATCAGTAGAGGCACCATCAGTAGAGGCATCAGCTGGCTAGTCTGACGAGCCAGATCTCGCTGCCCCCACTGCTGAGGAGATGTGTCAGCTGCTCACCAACTCTGTGGTCCCTTAGCCCGGAGATGATGATATACAGTTAGAGGAGACTGAGGGTGGTGATGTTGCAAGTCACCCCGAGAACACATAGGGCGTTTCTTTCCCCTCTACCCTCTTATGTTTTGATTTTGCTAAGCATTAAGGACAATGGTTGTTATTTTTCTAGGGGGTGGTCTATTTTGATATTTTGGATGACTGTTTATGACATTTGATTATATTTTGGGCATGTAATAACTTAAATACTATTTTTTCATTTTTTTATCTTTATTTTCTCCCTCATTATGTATATAATCATCCCTCTTATATATATTCATTTGCTTTACCTTCAGTAGTTTATTTCATAGCTTCTTCGTTTTGCTTTCTTAATAGTATAACTTCTTAATTACTTTATTAGCTTCTTTTTGATTTGTTAGCTTCTTCTTAAGTTTTAGTGAACAATAAGCCTTTGGTTTTCTTAATGCCACAGTTCTTTCCAAAGGTGGGTCTTGTGTGAACCGGGTGGCTCTTCCCAACGATGGATGGCGTGACAACCTTCTTAAGGAATTGAGTCAGTTTTTGATGTTTAGGTAGAAACAAGTAGTGTTAATGAATAAATAAGGGTCGAGCATGTTTCACTTGGTACCAACACACTTAACTATGCGCTTATGGTTAAACATAAGTTTTTGTTAAGAAATAGCTCTAGTTAGTGACCTTGTGACTCTTGTGTTGGCTTAGGCAATCATCGGGTGGTTTAGTTGAACCATTAGTGAGTTTCAATCTTGAATGCTATTGTTGTGGGCCCTCGGCTCCTTTCTCTTTAACAATCCGATTGTGTGAAAGGTGATGTATTTTGTTACAAGTCCAAGTAACCGTGTGAATGGTCTAGATCTTGCCCCGAATATGTTTCTATGCAAAATTCTAAGTTAGCTTGGCTTGAGAAGTGATTGTAGCATCTCCTTGACCCGTTTTAAAACCTCCCATGGCCCACCAATGATATCATCCTTATTAAACCCTTTTGAGCCTAAAGTCATTTTATTCGATAACCACGTTACAAGCCTTTAATCGTTTTTTTAGTGACTCTCTCTTGGCCCCCGACTTTTCTTTAGTACTCATGTGATTCAAATGGCAAAAATATAATTTTGGGGGAGAGATGAGGAGTTTAAAGATGGTTTCAAGTCACAAAAAGATAAAAGAAATGAAGAAGAGGAAAAGGCAAAGAAAAATAAAGGAAGAACAAAGAAAAACACAAAAACAAAAGTGAATAATGTGAAAGGGTTGAAAAGATGCAAAATAAAGAAAAAGTGAAAAGCATGGAGAAAGCAAAGAAGGAGATTGTGAATAGCATGACAAAGAAAGAGTGATGTCAAGTCTCTCTATACTTTCACACTAAGTATATACCTAATCTCAATTCTAACTCTTTGTGGATTCGACACCGACTTGCGTTGGGTTTTTATTATTGCAGTGACCGCCTCACTACCTATACTTGTGGTGTGAGTTTTGGCGAGATCAGTTACCCTTAATTAGTTTGAACGAGGTTGAATGTGAGTTGATTCGAGCGAGATTGAATATTACTCTTAGTTAATTCGAACAAGGTTGAATGTGAGTTGATTCGTTCGAGGTCGAATGTTACTCTTAGTTAATTAGAACGACATCTAATGAGAATCGATTCGAGCAAGGTCGAATGTTACCCTTAATTAGATCGAACAAGGTCGAATGTGAGTTGATTCAAGCAAGGTCAAAGGTTACTCTTAATTAGTTCGAACAAGGTCGAATGAGAGTCGATTCAAGCGAGGTCGAATATTACTCTTAGTTAATTCGAGCGAGGTCGAATGTGAGTTGATTCGAGCGAGGTCGAATGTTACTCTTAGTTAATTCGAACGAGGTCGAATGTGGTATTTTAATTGATGCAACATTTATTTGGTGGATACATAGGCGAACATCATGTACTTGTATTCTTTGCTTACAAATATATTTAAGAAGTTTACATGTTTTTCGGGCGGGTAATCTAGTACCAGTCTATCTAGTCCTTTCATTGGTCGACCTGGAGAAGTATTCGAGATGTTGAGTGATGAACTGGTCAACTCGTGTCCTCACCTTCTCGTGCTTAACTCAAAATGTCCTTCTCATCGCCTCGTTAAAAACATCCCCGAGAAAACTCAATTGGGACAACATTCAGGTGAGGGGGAAAAAGTACGGCTCAGAGAACACCTTCCTTAGAAGTTGAAGTACTTGAGGTGCGCGATGTTCCAGTTGTTTGGTAGTAGTTTTCCTTCCATCGTTTCTAGTTGAAATGATCCTTTGTTTGCTGTTGCTGTGATTTTGTAAGGGTCGTCCCAATTTTCCTTCCCATGGATCCTTGCTTGCCTGTGTTTTGACCTTGAGCACATAGTCCCCGACTTTGAGTGGTTTGACCTTTGCTTTTTTGTTGCAGTTGTGTTCTGCCTGTTGTTTTTGGGCGATCATTCTTATGTAAATCATATCTCTCTGTTCTTCGGCTTCATCGAGGTCCTGCCTTCTGCTTTCGTCGTTCCTCGATTCGCTCTCGTGGGAATATCTAAGGCTTGGTTCTCCGGCCTCGACTGGTATTACTGCATCATTACCATAAACTAGCGAATAAGGTGTCTCTCCTGTGCTTGTTTTGGGCATTTTGCGGTATGCCCATAGCACTTCCGGTAGTAGTTCGTGCCAAAGTCCCTTGGCGTTCTCGAGCTTTTTCTTCCTGATATTCAGTATTAATTTGTTGGGGATTCCGCTTGCCCATTACCCGCAAGATGATATGGCGTGGAGAGTATTATTTTGATATGCCATTTCTCAAAGAACTTGGTGATATTTTTTCGGGTGAACTGAAGCCCGTTGTCACAACTGATTTCCTTGGGGAGGCTGAAGCGACACATCATGTTTTTCCATATGAAGGCGATCACTTCTTGCTCGAGTATCTGGGCGAATGCACCTGCTTCCACCCACTTGGAAAAATAGTCAACTAAAACAAAAAGAAATCATACATTATCTCTCCATGATGGGAGGGGGCCGACGATGCCCATCCTCCATTTGATGAAAGACCAAGTAGAGGTAACTAAGTGGAGGTGCTCGCCCACTTGGTGGATCATGGGGGCATATTTTTGGAATTGTTCATATTTTTTTCACGAAATCGACGACCTCTTTTTTATGGTAGGCCAGTAGTATCCTGCTCATATGAGGAATCTGACTAGAGCTCGATTGCTGGAATGAGCTCCGCAGTGACCTTCGTGGTACTTCTTCTAGGATGCATCGTGTCTAGTTTGGGCCTAAGCATTTTGCTAGGGGGCACCAAACGTTCTTTTGTACAGGTTGTGGTTTATATGCTGCATCTGGCTGCTTGCATTCGAAGCATTTTGGTCTCTTTATTATCGTCAGGAAGCACACTGTCCTGAAAATATATCACAAACGATTACGCCAGTCCCAGGTTGGGTTTATAGTTCTTACCTTGATTTGATCGATCAATAAGTGGAGGAGAGTGACCACGTTTCGTTGTCTGGTTATGATTTTAGTGGCTGCTGCTAATTTGGCAAGGCCGTCTTCTTCAATATTCTGCGCTCGAGGGATTTGGTCGAGCTGGCCTTCATCGAATCCAGCTAACAGCTTGCAGATCTTGGCCTGATATTTTTGTAGTCTTTCCTCTTTTATTTTGAAAGTCCCTGTGACTTGGTTGATGACGAGCTGAGAATCGCAGCGTAGGATGACTTGCTTCGCTCTATACTTGAGTGCTAACCTTAGTCCTGCAATCACAGCCTCATACTCGACCTTATTGTTAGTCATATCCGGGCATCTTATGGACTGGAAAATTAGTTCTCTTGTTGGGACCTCGAACACGAGTCCCAGTCTAGATCCCGACGCGTTAGAGGCGCCATCGGTATACAAAACCCATAGGTCCTGTATTTTGGGGAAGTGTGGGCGGCTTCCTTTTCGACTTTAGGAATTATTTTTGTGCTGAAGTCGGCGACGAAGTCGGCAAGCGCTAGCGACTTTATCGCTGTTCGCGGTTGATAGGTTATATCATACTCGCTTAATTCTATGGCCCATTTGTCCAATCTGCCCAATAGCTCGGGCTTATGCAAAATACTCCTTAGGGGAAAAGTTGTGAATACCGAGATGGGGTGGCACTGGAAGTAGGGTCTAAGCTTTCATAAAGCTACAACCAAAGCCAGGGCTAGATTCTCGAGGTGTGGATACCTCCTCTCAGCATCGACTAAACTTTTACTAATGTAATAGATGGGGGATTAAGTACCTTTGTTTTCTCGGACCAGGACCGCACTCACCGCCATATCGAACACGGCCAGGTAAACGAGGAGGCGTTCTTCGGGTTCCGCTTTAGAGAGCAGTAGGGGCGAAGATAAGTAAGCCTTTAGCTCTTGCAGGGCGTTGATGCACTCAGAGTTCCATTGGAGGCCGTTGTACTTCTTGTGTACGCCAAAAAATTTGTGGCATTTGTCAGAGAACCGTGAGATGAATCTCGACAGGGTGGTTATACGGCCGATCAGTCTCTGAACCATTTTCTTACTAATTAAGTTCTCCAGTATTACCTCTATAGCTTTTATTTGGTCGGGGTTGACCTCAATGCCTCGTTGTGATACTAAGAAGCCGAGGAACTTCCCTGAGGTTACGCCGAAGGCTCACTTTTCGTGGTTCAATTTCATACCATATCGTCTGAGTATGTCGAAGGCCCCTTTCAGGTGGTCGATATGATCCTCTTTCCTTTTTGACTTGACCAACATATCGTCGATGTATACCTCCATAGTTTTGCAGAGTTGGTCTTTGAACATCTTTGTCACCAACCTCTGATACGTTGCCCCTGCGTTGTTCAGTCCGAACGGCATCACCTTGTAACAGTACACTTCCTTTTAGGTGATGAAGGTGGTCTTTTCCTGGTCTTCCTTCTCCATGAGGATCTGGTTGTAGCCCGAGTAGGCATCTAAGAAGCTTAATAGCTCGTGTCTGGTTGTTACACCAATAAGCTGGTCAATATGGGGCAATGGAATGAGTCTTTTGGGCATGATTTGATCAGACTCGTGAAGTCTACGCATATCCGTCATATTCCGTTCTTCTTTTTCACCATGACTACGTTGGCGACCCATAGGAGATACTTCGATTCTCTGATGGAGCCATTTTCCAACAGTTTTTCAATCTCCTCACAAACTGCATCATTTATTGCAGAATTAAATTTCTGCCTAACTTGCCTTACTAGGGGGTAAAGCGGGTCAACGTTCAACTTGTGTATCGCTATCTCTTTTGGGATACCTGGCATGTCTCCATGGGAAATGGCAAACAAGTCCGCGTTGTTAGCTAAGAATTTATGGAATTTACTTGGTTTTTGAAGTTTGTGGCCGATGTAGGCTTTCTTTATGGTCGTTTTTATCGAGTTGGACGGGGTCGAGATCTTTTACAGTTGATCCCGTGGCCTCTGATGACGTCTTTCCCTTCATCATGACTCGACCTCGACCTTGTTAATTGCTATGCCTCCTTGGCTTTACCCTTCATTTGTTGGGTGTATTTGCAATCCTGAGCCATGCGATAGCATTCTTGGGAACTGTGTTACTCTCCTCAGATGTTGAATACTTCCTAAGAGGTGGGAAATTTGATGACTTGGTATAGGCAGGAGGGGACGGCCTTCATGGCGTGTATCCAAGGCCAAACTATGATGGCGTTGTACATCGTGTATTGATCCATGATGTTGAACCTGATCTCCAAAGTGACGCCACCGGACAGGACGGGTAGTGTGATTTCTCAAAACGTTCGTTCAACTACATTGTTAAAACCCGTTAGTGTGATGCAGCATGGCATTATCTTATCCTCGAGTTTCCTTTGCGCAAGCACTCGAGGGTGGATAATGCATGCGCCGCTTCCATCATCCATCATAATACGTTTCACATCCGTATCTAAGATGCATAAAGTAATAACAAGAGCGTCATAATGAGGAAAATCCAAACCGTGGGTATCTGACTTATCGAAGATGATACTTTCTTCGAGTTCGGCATACCATTCATGAGTGATTGACCGTTTCAGCTTGTGAGTGATCGTAAATTTTACGTTGTTGATTGATGCGTCATCGCCCCCTCTGATGATCATTTGGATAGTTCGAGCTGGAGAAGGCAGTTTTGGTGGACCTTTACGTTGTTCCCGTCCTCGAGAAAAGTTTGCCCTTCCGAGGTCTCTTAAGTGTTCTTTCAAGTGTCCTTGGTGAAGCATATTCACTAACTCTTTCCTTAGAGCGATGCAGTCCTCGATTTTGTGACCCCATTCGTGGTGGAATTCGCATAGGGCATTTGACTTTCTGGTGTTCAGGTCGGACCTTATCTTCTGTGGCCACTTCATTTTTGGGCCGAACTTCTCCAAGGCGTAGACTAATTCTGAGGGAGAAACACAAAAATTGTGAGTATATAGTAAGAGAAGCATACCTCTCTCGCTTCTGTGAGTCCCTATTTGCGGCCTAGATGGGTCGTCGCCGAGATGGGGAGGCGGTATTATGGAAGCTATGAAATATGGCTGATGTCTTTCACGGTTGGGCCTCGGGCCTGGAAGGTCTCTTCTGTTGTCGTTTCTCTGGTCTTTCCTTGATTCCATTTGTACTGAGGTCAACCATTGAGTTGGCCCATTGAGGTCATCTCTATCATCTCGTCCCATGTGGTCGAGGGATACTTTATGAGTCGGCTTAACAATTTTCTGGTCGCCCTTGAACCGCTCCTGTTTAACCCATTCTGAAAAGCTGCTACTGCCATTCCTTATGATATGTTTGGTAAGGTCATCCTCACATGGTTGAATCGAGCGAGGAAGTCTCTCGGCCTTTCACCAGGTGTCTCTTTAATGGCAAATATGTCATTCACTCTCGCCTCCGCTTTCTTAACTCCAACATGGGCAGTTACAAACTTGTCTGCCATTTCCTCGAACATCTCTATGGAGCACGCATGCAGCTGCGAATACCAAGTTAGTGCTCCCTCGGTGAGGGTTTCACCAAACATTTTCAGCAATATGGAAGACACTTGCACTTTGGCAAGATTTTTGCCTTTTACTGTGGTGACATATTGAGCCACATGATCCTCAGGGTTCGTCGTATCATCATATATTTTCAGGTACGGTGGTATTTTGAAGGTTTTAGGTGTGGCATGCGGTGCATCTTCGTCACTGTATGGCTGCTCAACCAACCAACCGGTGTCCCTTTTTGGTAAGAGTTTTGGGGCACCTGGTATTTTCTCTACCCTTTCTTGTGCTCTTTCATTTGGTCTCAGAGAATTTTGTTTTTGTTCTCCATATCCTCCATCTTCCTCAAAATGGATGTGAGGGTGTCGTCACCTGCATTATTTACGTTGTGAGTAATACATGTTACAGGAAGAGGGTCGTGTTGCTTGTATGTCATTGGTGCGACGCAAACCCTCACATTCTCTCCATTCGTCCTTTGAGCGGGTTTGTCGAGGATGTTGGTCAGCGTGTTTGTCAATCATGCTTCGAGCAGCTTTTTCACCGCTGGTGGTGCTTCTTCTGTGTGAACGTGGAAGCTCCTTTACCGTGTGAGGTTGTGATGTTGCCTTTAGGAATGGGTGAGCCACTCCGCCTGGGGGAGGCATTCGACGTCATGTCCTCAGCATATGTTTTGGTGACCTCGTTGATGGTGTTTCGGAGGTTGGTAGTGAGATCGGCTATTGCCTTCATCCTTTCTTCTCCATTACCAGCCATGTCAGACCGTGCACACAAGAAAGGATAGGGTTTTGCGTTTTTTTTTATATCTGAAAGAAACTAAGACTTTGACTAGGAAATTCTCACAGACGGCGCCAAATTGTTTGGCCAAAAAATGATAATCTTTGGTTAACTAATTAATCAGTTATTAAAGAGGTTAATCCTAGTTAAAGCTAATAACTTCAGATCTTAGGTTAACTACGTATATGAAGTAGGCAGTGGCGAGGCAGATTTAATGCACCAAATATTAAATGCGTCGAATGCATAGAGTATTTTGTAAGAGAGCGAGTTTTGGGAGACACTTGTGTGAACCCTTTCTTTGGAGTGATCTAGTGAGGCTATTCTCTTGGGGTATTTGGTACTAATTAGAGTATTTACTCTAATTTTGTACTCCCTTTTATACTCTTGTTGGTATATTGAAATTGCTTCTCTCCGCTTATGGACGTAGATCTCCTTGACCGAACCATGTTAAATTTTTGCCTTCTTTATCTGCATTAGTTATCGCTATTATCAACTTGCATTGTCTTTATTATTGTCATTGTAATGTTGTTTGGCTAAATTTCGCACTACCCGAATTTTTGATCCTAAAAAATTAATATGAGAGCCGGATCTAACCGGGGTTATTTCAGTAGTCAATATGACTTTAACAAAGACTTATTTTGAGAAATTTGACCGAAGCACAAACTTTGAAATGTGTCAATTAAAGATGGAAGTTATCCTAATTTAGGATGCCTTAGATTTGGCACTGCAACAAAAGGAGAAGAAGCCAGATAAAATGACGGACGAGGATTTTGTCGTCATTGACAAAAAGGCAAAAGCATATCATTTTAAATCTCTCAAATGAGGTTTTGCATGAAGTTGCTGCAGAAAGCTCAGCCAAAAAGCATATGGGAAAAGCTGAAAACATGTATATGAGAAGAACAGTAGAAAACAATCTTTACCTAAAACAAAAACTCTACACTTTTCGTATGGCTGAAGGTACCTTTATACTTACACATCTTGATACTTTTGATTCTCTTCTTATGGATTTAAGTAATATAGATGCTGAAATCAAAGATGAAGATCAAGCCTTATTATTTCTTGTTTCCTTACCCCAGTCGTTTAAGCATATAAGAGATATTATGCTTTATGGAAAGGATAACATCTCTTATAAAGATATCAAATCTATTTTGAAATCAAAATAACAAATAGATAGAGATATTACTGGAAAAATTAGTGGGAACCAAGGAGAAGGCTTGTTTGTAAGAGGTAGATTCAATAAGAAAGATTCAAGTTGTGATAGACCTAAATCAAGGTCAAAATCCAGAAATAGAAATGTCATGTGCAAATACTGTCATAAGAAAGGCCACATTATTGTTGAATGCTTTAAATTGAAAAATAAAGAAAAACATACAGAAAAAAAAATGAGCATAAAAATACTGACATTGTCGAAGCAAGTGTAGTTGCTGATGAGATTGATGGAACTATTTATTTAGAAACTAATAATAGTTTTAAATCTAACAATGAGTAGATTTTAGATTCGGGTTGTTCTTATCATATGTGTCCCAATCGGGATTTGTTTACCACATATGAATCTGTTAAATGTGGAGTTGTCTTGATGGGAAACAATGTTGCATGCAATGTTATTGGTAAAAGTATAGTCCGAATCAAAATGCACGATGGTGTAGTGAGCACTCTCACCGATGTTAGATATATTCCTGACTTAAAGTAAAATCTCAACTCTTTGGGCACTCTAGAATCTCTTGGATGTAAGTATACAGATGAAGGTGGAGTCTTAAAAGTTTCTCATGGTGCTCTTGTGATCATAAAAGCATGCAGATCTAGTACGTTGTATACTCTATTGGGATCTACTGTTAACGGTGTTGCTGCAGTTTCACATCAGATAAATCAGATTCTGACATCACCAAATTATGGCATATGTGATTGGGGCATAGGAGTGAAAAAGGTCTTTCCATACTCACCAAAAGAGTTATCTTGTGTGGCTAAAGTACCGGAAATATGGAGTACTTTGAACACTGTGTATCCAGAAAGTAGAAAAGAGTCAGCTTCAAATATAACAAAAGGTACTTTATATTACATTCATTCAGATCTTTGGGGGGGTCCTACACGTACCCGGTCAAAAGGTGGTACTAGGTATATGTTAACTTTCTTTAATGATTATTAAAGAAAAGTTTGGGTTTATTTCGTGAAAAATAAAAGTGATGTTTTCTTAACTTTCAAACAATGAAAAGTATTGATTGAGAAGCAAACAAGAAATAGGTTAAGCGGCTTAGAACATATAATGGCTTGGAATTTTGTAATGATGAATTGAATGAATTTTGCAAGAATGAAGGAATTTCTCGACACCGTACTATCAGAATGACAACTCAGCAAAATAGTGTGGCGGAAAGGATGAATAGAACTCTTTTGGAAAGGGCTCGTTGCATGATTTCAAATGTTGAGTTGACAAACGCCTTTTGGGCAGAAGCTATCTCTACATCTTGTTATATTGTCAATCATGCTCCTTCTGCACCTTTAAACTTTAAGACTCTAGAGGAAATATGGTCAGGTACTCCTGCTAATTATTCTGATTTAAAAATATTTGGCCGCCCTGCTTACATGCATGTAAATGATGGAAAAATAGAGCCAAGGGATAAAAAGTGTATTTTCCTTCGGTATGCATCTGGGGTGAAAGGATACCGACTATGGTATCCTGATCCTAGGGCACCAAAATTTATAATAAGCAAATATGTAACTTTTGATGAATCATCTATGTTGCATTCCAGAAAAGAGTCTTCCAGTTATTGTAATACAGATAAAGGCAAGAGTACACAAAAGCAGGTGGATTTGAGATTGACATTCCTTCTGAGCCAAGCTCATTAACTTAGGAGCAAAATACAGTTGAAACTCCTAAGTTGAGCCAGAATCTGAAATTCATGAAGTTGAGACTCCTGAAGTTGAACCAGAAAAAGAGGAATATTCTATAGCCAAACATAGACCAAGAAGAGAAAGAAAACAACCATTAAAGTTAGGAGATTATGTTTCATTTGCTTATTCAGTTGCACATGAAACTGAAGAAATTGAAGAACCATCAAAATATTCAGAAGCAGTTTCAGGTGTTGATTCAGCCAAATGGCTTATTGCAATGAATGAAGAAATTGAGTCTCTCCACAAGAACGGTACTTGCTCTCTTGTGAAGCCGCTCAGGAAAGAGAATTGTTGGTTGCAAATTGGTCTTCAAGAAAAAGGATGGCATTTCAGGGGCTGAAGATGAGAAGTATAAGGCACAATTAGTTGCAAAGGACTATAGTCAGGTACAAGGAGTTGATTTATAATGATATTTTCTTACATGTTGTTAAACATAACTCTATTCATGTCTTGCTTGCCTTAGTTTCCATGTATGGTTTGAATTAGAACAGCTTGATGTTAAGGCAATTTTTTTACATGGAGAATTTGAGGAACAAATATACATGCATCAACCCGAAGAATTTGAAATCGAAGGAAAAAAAGATCAGGTTTGCTTGTTGAAGATATCCTTGTACGGATTAAAACAGTCTCCAAGACAATGGTACAAAAGTTTGATTCCTTTATGTTGGGTCATGGTTATTCAAGGAGCATGTATATAGTTGTGTTTACTTCCGAAAGTTAAATGATGGTTCATTTGTATACCTATTATTATATATTGATGATATGCTCATTGCTGCTAAGGATTTGACAGAAATTCACAATTTGAAAGGTCAGCTAAAAAGTGAATTTGAGATGAAAGATTTGGGAGCAACTAAGAAAATCCTTGGCATGGAGATCAAAAGAGATCAAGGAGCCAACAGCTATTCCTGAACCAAAAGATGTACTTGGAGAAATTCTTGGAGAAGTTTGGCATGAAAGATAATAAACCAATAAGTACCCCTCTTGATGCTCATTTTAAGTTATCAGTTGCTCAGTCACCGCAGTCAGAGGAAGAAGAGAGTTATATGGCACATGTACCTTATTCTAGTGCAGTCGACAGTATTATGTATGCAATGGTGTGCACACGCCCATATATTATGCAAACAGTAAGTTTGGTGAGCCAATATATGGTTTGCCCTGGTAAAGCACATTGGCAGGCTGTAAATAGATTCTCAGATACTTGCGAGGTATTTCAAACACATGTTTGGAGTTCAAAAGAAATATTAATACTTTGGTTGATTTTGTAGACTCAGATTATGCAGGTGATCTTGACAAAAGAAGATCACTAACATGCTACGTATTTTGCATTGGTGGTTGTGTTATTAGTTGGAAAGCTACATTACAACATGTAGCAGCTTTATCTACTACCAAAGCAGAATATAGGGCAGTGACCGAGGTTATCAAAGAAGCCTTACAGTTGAAGGGTCTCTTTGTTAAACTCAGTTTACACTAAGGTGGTATTATCATTTGCTGTGATAGTCAAAGTGTCATTCACTTGACTAAAGACCAGATGTATCATGAGAGGACGGAGCATATTGATATCAAATATAATTTTATCCTGGAAACCATTGTTGATGGAAAAGTCTTTGTTCAGAAGATCAACACTAGAGACAATCATGCTGACATGTTCACGAAACCTCTTCTACTATTCAAGTTCAAGCTTTGCCTGAACCTGATTGACATTTATGAAGAATGATTTTGCCCATTGGGACTTTTGCGGAGAATGTGAAGCAAATTTACTATATCAGCCAAAATTAGGCCAAGGTGGAGATTTTGGCTAGTGGGGTCCATTTCATATAGGCATAAGCCTATTTGGAAGAAGAGTTGGCTAGCAATATTTTTATTTGACGCCAAATTATCATTGTGTGGTAGAGATTGGTTGATTAGTTTTCTTCTTCTTTTCATTAGTTCTTGGAAACCAAGTTTGGGTCCTATAAAAGGAGAGTCATCTCTCTCTTTTCAAACACACTTTCAGATACAAAAGTAGAAATGTTTCTACTAGCTTTTGTCTTCCTTTTCATTATAGAGTATTTTATAAGAGAGTGAGTATTGGAAACACTTGTGTGAATTCTTTCTTTGGAGTGATCTTGTGAGATTATTCTCTTGGGGTATTTGGGACTAACTAGAGTATTTACTCTAATTTTGTACTCTCTTTTGTACTATTGTTGGTATATTGAAATTGCTTCTCTTACGCTAGTGGACGGAGATCTCCTTGACCGAATCACGTAAAATTTGTGTCTTCTTTATCTGCTTTAATTACCGCTATTATCAACTTGCATTGTCTTTGTTATTTTCATTATAATGTTGTTTGGCTAAACTTGGCACTACTCGGGTTCCCGATCCTAACAATTACAACAAATGTTTTTAGATGTTCTAAGACTTTTAATTTTAATTTTCGCACTTTTAATTTATTACGTTATTTTAATAACTTATAAATAGTTATAGACTTAATGGAATTTGACGTCATTCTCAAAGCATACGTCTTATTCCATACCAGATAAAATGTCCCACCTCAGGGCCAGTACTTTAAAAACACTAATGATAACTAAAATTTGAACAACTATTTGTTAGTTAGAAAGCACATTCTTAATGTTTAAAAATCCAATTCTATCAATAATAACGTTGTAATAAAAAACTTGCTTTTCACTTGATGATGTTCTTTACCGATGATTCATGAATATCAGGAATTTTAATTTGTTGCATGTCACATAGGTCGCAATCGGCCCCATAATAAGTACCCTCTTTAAATTAATTCCCCCTTTTCCAATTCTGAATCATATATATACTAATTATTTTAAGTAAAAAAAATTTTTCCTTTGAACCATTAAAATTGATATAATCTATCATCACGATATAATAGTTCAGTCTTTATTAAACTTCTATATCAAAGTTAGTATAATTTTTTCCAATTTTATTCTTAGACTTCGGTAAATTAAAATGCATCTATATAATTAGGTTGGGAGAGAAAAATGTGTTTGATTCTTCTTGATGTGGACAATGACACTAGAAGAAAGGCCTAAAAATGGAGCATACTTCCCCTAAACTATGGGAACAATGTAATGCAACTAAACGAAACCTAATTATCAAATTACCAAAAATGTTTCAAATGTGACCAATCTATATTCTGTCAGACTGAGAAAATTAAATTTCATTTCCAAGGGGTCCACTAAACTCGCATAAAAAGGGAAATATCCATTTCAACATAGTTTCCTCCTCTTTATTCTTTAGACAAGTGGAAGCTAAATTGATTTTAAAAAATTAAAGTTCGATTTGAGATTTGAGAATAATGATGTTCCACGTTGGCTGGCCAAACCCAACCAGTCTTTTTATTTCATTGTCATTTGTGATGTGTTATAAAACGCGAATAATACTATGAACGTAACCGACGAGGAGAAAAAAGTTGTAAGAATAATAAAAAGCCACGTTGCTCGGGATAAAACCTATACGGACTGTCCCCGACAATATAACTAGCGTCGACGTGGCATAATTTATGTGGTTGGATGTGATAAAACGTGTAATTTCATTGTACAAATTAAAATTACTTCCTCCCATTTATTTCATATGTCGATTTTTAATTTGTATGGGTCAAAATCAAATCGAGGACTAAATCACACAGAATTGGGCGAAAATAAGAGCGGTGTGGTCGTGGTCGATCAGTAATTTCATGGGTCGAATAGCTCGACAACTGATCGTGGTCGAAGTCGAGCAGTAGAGTTAGAAAACACGGCTAATTTTATATTGGGATCCACAGAGGGAATATTCCATCGAATATGCTCTATGTTTGTACTTTTAGGGTTCTTAAGTAATATCTCATATAAATAAAAAGAAAGAGGAGGAAAAAGGGCATGTAAGATTTCATATGATAAGAACACTTGTAAAAGGATAAACTCTCACACAAAATACAAATAACTACTTTTCACTAAGATTCATTCTTTTGGTGAACTATTCTATTGTCTTTTCCATCGTATCCAAGAAAGTGCATAATATTCTATCTTACTAGTGTCATTCATCATTGTCAGAGGAAGGAATCCTTCAAACAACAACAACAAAGAACCCAGTTTGATCCCAACAGGTGGGGTCTAGGGAGGATAGTCTGTACGCAGACCTTACCCCTACCTAATGCAGGTAGAGAGGCTATTTCCAATAGACCCTCGGCTCAAGAAGGGCAATAATAAGAAGAGGAAAACAAGGAAGGAAGAAACATGGAAGAGAAAAGAAAGGGGATAGATAAGGGATAAGTAGTACCATTTAATACGAACAGGGAATACAATATTGTGTGAATCTTCCTCTCTATTTACATTTATTGCCATTTAATGGTATTTATTACTTACTTTCTCTACATAGCATAACATCTGGTTACATTTATTATCCACATCTCATTCTGAGTATCTGGTTGTTCACATCATTCATTATAGATCTAGAATTATTAGCTCTAACTAGGATTGTCCCATCTTGATAAATCATGAATTAGTTTAACCAAGGATTAACTCATTATTGGTCAAACAATTTGGCGTCGTCTGTGGGATTTCCTAGTCAAAGTCTTAGTTTTTCTAGATCTAAAAAAAAGCAACAACAACACGACACAAAGTCTTATTTTTTCTTGTGTACATAGTCTAACATGGTAGGTAACAGAGAGGAAATACTGAAAGCAGTGGCAGACCATACTGCTAACCTCCTAAACACCATCAATGAGGTTACTCGAACAGACGAGGAGAATGTGACACCAAACGCTTCCCCTAGACGAAATGGTTCACCCTCCCTCATGGCAGTGTCACAACCTCACATGAAAATGAGGCCTCAACGTACACAGCAGAAGAGGCACCGTCAGCAGTGAAAAAGCTACTAAAGCATGGCTAATGAGTACACTGACCAGCATACTCAACAAACCCACCCAAAGGACGAACAGGGTGGTTGTACGAGTCGGTATCACATCAGCAACTGATGAGCAACACGACCCTCCTCCTGTAACAGGTATCACTCACACAGTTAATGATGCAGGTAATAACACCCGTACATATATTTTGAAAAAAATGGAGGAGATGAAGAATGAGAACAAAGCGCTCCGCGACCAAATGAAGGAGCACCAAGAAAGGTAGACAATATATCGGGCGCCCCAAAATTTTTACCAAAACGGGACGCCGGCTGGTTCATGGAACAACCCTATAGTGACGAGGTTGCACCACATGCTATACCTAAAACATTCAAAATTCTGTCATAGTTGAAGATATATGACGGCACGACGGACCTTGAGGATCACGTCAACCACTATGTCACCGCAGTCAAAGGCAACGACCTCGCCAAAGAACAAGTGTCATCCATATTGCTGAAAAAGTTTTGTGAAACCCTAACCGGGGAGCATTGACGTGGTACTCACAATTACCTACGCAGTCTATAGAAATATTTGAGGAAATGGCTGACAAGTTCGTCACCGCCCATGCCGGCGCTAAGAAAGCAGAGGCAAGGGTAAACGATATATTCGCCATTAAAGAGTCACCCGGCGAAGGACTCAGAGACTTTCTCACCTGGTTCAACCGTGTTAGAATGACTCTTCCAAATGTATTGGAGGGAATGGCGGTAGCAGCTTTCCAAAATGAGCTGAACTGGAGCGGTTCGCAGGCGACCAGAAAATTATTGAGTCGACTCATGAAATACCCCTACCACTTGGGATGAGGTACATAATGCCTATTGTGCCGACGTGAGAGTTGACGAGGAAGACCTCAACGGACCAACCCAATAGTTGACCTCGGTCCAAATGGAGTCGAGAAAAGATCGAGGAAATGATATCAGGTCCGCGCCCCAACCGTGAAAGGCACCAGCCATATGTCAGAACTGTCGTCATACCACCACCACCAACCCCCTCCCTTGTCATTGCGACGGTCCATCGAGGCCACAGACAGGGACTCACCGAAGTGAAAGAGGTTTGCCTCCATTACTATCTGCTCACAATTTCTGTATTTCTCCTACGGAAATAGTCTACACCCTGGAGAAGCTCGGCCCAAAGGTGAAATGGCCACAAAAGATGAAGTCCGATCCAAATTCTAGAAAGTCGAATGCCCTCTGCGAATTCCACCAGGAACGATGTCACAAGACCGAGGAATGCATCGCCTTAAGGCAAGGGTCGTGAACATGCTCCACCAAGTCCATTTGAGAGAACTGATGAGCGACTGAGAAAGGGCAAACTTCACTCGAGGACGTGAACAATATCAATGTCCCTCGAAGCCACCCTCCCCAGCCCGCACCATCCAAATGACCATAGGTGGAGGCGACGACGCGTCAATCAACAACGTAAAGTTCACAACCACCCATAAGCTGAAGAGATCAATCACCCATGAACGGTATGACGACCTCGAAGAAAGTATCATCTTCGATGAGTCATATACCCATGGTTTGACCTTTCCTCACTATGACGCTCTTTTTATTACTTTCCGCATTTCAGATACCGATGTAAAATGAATTATGGTCGACGACAGAAGTGGCGTATGCATTATCCACCCTTGAGTTCTCACACAAATGAGGCTCGAAGATAGGATAGTGCCACGCTGCATCACACTAACAGGTTTTAACAATGCAGTTGAGCGGAGATCCGGTGAAATCACGCTACCCGTTCTAGCCGGTGGTATCACTTTGGAAACTACGTTCCACATTATGGATCAAGACACGACGTACAACGCCATCATAGGACGACCTTGGATACACTCCATGAGGTCCATCCCTTCCAACTTATATCAGGTCGTTAACCTTCCCAACCCGTGGGGAGTATTAAGCATCCGTGTCTAGCAACGCACGGCCCAATAATGCTACCGAATCACCTAAGACTGCACATACACTCAAAAATTAAAGGTCAAAGGCGCAGAAGCATAGCAATTACCGAGGTCGAGGTCGGATAGCAATAAAGGGAAAGACGTCGTCAAGGACCCCGAAGTCGTGGAGGATACGAGGTCAACTATGGAAGATCTCGACCCCGTAAAGTTTGATAAAAGCGACTACAGCAAAAAGGCCTATATCGACCACAAACTCCAAGAACCAGGTAAATTTAGTCAATTTTTAAATGACGATGCAGACTTATTTGCTTTTTCTCACGCAGATATGTCGGGCATCCCGAAAGACATAGCAACACATAAATTGAATGTTGACCCATTCTACCCCCCCCCCCAGTACGACAAGTTAGAAGAAAATTCAATGTCGCGATAAATGATGTTGTCCGCGAAGAGGTAGAAAAATTGCTTGAGAATGGCTCTACCATAGAGTCAAAATATCCCCAACGTGGTCATGGTAAAAAAACAAAAAAAATGGGAAATGGCGGATGTGCGTAGACTTCACAGATCTGAACAAAGCATTCCTAAAAGACTCATTCCCATTGCCTCATATTTACCAGATCATCGACGCAACAGCCGGGCACGAGCTATTAAGTTTCCTAGATGCCTATTCGGGTTACAACCAGATTCTCATCGAGGAAGAAGACCAGGAAAAAACTACTTTCATCACCTACTAAGGGACGTATTGCTACAGAGTTATGTCGTTCGATTTGAAAAATGCAGGGGCGACATACCAAAGGCTGGTAACCAAAGTGTTCAAAGGACAGCTCGGCAAAACCATGGAAGTATATATAGATGACATATTGGTCAAGTCGAAAAGAAAGGAAGACCACATCGACCATTTGAGGGAAGCCTTCGACATACTCAGGCAGTACGACATGAAATTAAACCTCAAGGAATGCGCTTTCGATGTAACCTCGGGAAAGTTCCTCGGCTTCTTAGTATCGCAACGGGGCATCGAGGTCAACCCCTACCAAATTAAGGTTATAGAGGTAATACCGAAGAACTTGACCAGTAAGAAGCAGATGTAGAAGCTAACCGGCCGTATAGTCGCCCTATCGAGGTTCATCTCACGGTCCTCTGATAGATGCCATAAATTTTTCGTCATACTCAAAAAGATAACGGGCTCCAATGGAACTCTGAGTGTGTCGACGCCCTAAAGGAGCTAAAGGCATACATGTCTTCGCCCCCGGTGCTTGCTAAGGTGAAATCCAGAGAACGCCTTCTCATCTACATGCACGTGTACGACGTTACAGTAAGTGAATTCCTGGTCCGAGAAAATAAAGGTACGCAATCTCCAATCTACTATATTAGCAAGACTTTGGTCGATGTTGAAACGAGGTACCCTACCTCGAAAAGCTAGCTCTAAATTTGGTCGTACCTTCACGAAATCTTAGACCTTATTTCGAGTGCCACCCCATCTCAGTGGTCACGACCTTTCCTCTAAGGAGTATCCTGTACAGTTGTCGGGTAAGTTGGTCAAATGGGCCATAGAATTGAGCGAGCACGATATAACCTATTAGCTGCGAACGGCGATAAAGTCGCAAGTAATTGCCGACTTCGTCGCCGGCTTCAGCACAAAGATAATGCCCGAAGTCGAAAGGGAAGTCGCCAGTACTTCCCCCAAGATACACGACATATGGATTATGTACACTGATGGCGACTCTAATGCGTCAGGATCTGGACTAGGACTCGTACTCGAGGTCCCAACAAGAAAGATAATTCGCCAGTCCATACGGTTCCCTGATATGACTAACAATGAGGACGAGTATGAGGCCGTGATTGCATGGTTAAAGTTGGTACTCAAGTACGGAGCACGAGGAGTAGTCCTATGATGCGGCTCATAACTAATCGTCAATCAAGTCATAGGGACTTTCCAAATCAAAGAACAAAGGCTACAGAAATACCAGGCCAACATCTGCAAACTGATACCCGAGTTCGAGGAATGTCAGCTCGATTAAATAACTCGAGCGCAGAACATCGAGGCGGACGGCCATTAAAAGCCTAATCGGAGAAGGGAACGTTGTTACTCTCCTTCACTCGTCCATTGACCAAATCAAGGTACGCACTATTAACCTAACTTGGGACTGGCGAAATTGTATTGCCGCATACCTACAGGACGGCGTGCTTCCAAATGACAAAAAAGAAGACAAAAAAATTCGAATGCAAGCATCCAGGTATAACATCATCAACAACGACATGTACAAAAGGACGTATGGCGGCCCCCTAGCAAAATGTTTAGGACCAAACCAGACACGGCGCGTCCTAGAAGAGGTCCATGAAGGTCACTGCGAGGCTCACACCGGCAATCGAGCCCTAGTCAGATGCCTCAAATGAGCAGGCTACTACTGGCCCACAATGAAAAAGGAGGCAACTGACTTTGTTAAAATGTGAATTGTGCCAAAAATACGCCCTCATGATCCACCAAGCGGGCGAGCACCTCCACTCAGTCACCTCGACCGGGCCCTTCATCAAATGGGGAATGGATATCGTCGGCCCCCTCCCTGCAGAACGAGGTAATGTGATATTTCTTTTAGTTTTAACTGACTATTTTTCTAAATTGGTGGAAGCAGGTGCGTTCGCTCAAATACGCGAACAAGAAGTGATCGCCTTTGTATGGAGGAACATCGTATGCCACTTCGGCATTCCTAAAGAAATTGGTTGCGACAACGAACCATAATTTACGGGAAAGAAGGTCATTGAGTTCTTCAAAAAATGGCACATCAAAATAATACTCTCCACGCCATATCACCTCGCAAGCAACGGACAAGTGGAATCCTCCAACAAGTCAATATTGAATATCATGAAGAAGAATCTCGAAAACACCAAGGGACTGTGGTCGGAGTTACTGCCGAAAGTGCTATGGGCATACCACATTACTCCAAAGACAAGAACAGAGGAACATCGTACTCACTAGTCTATAGGACTGATGTAGTGATATCGGTCGAGGTCGAAGAACCAAGTCTAAGATATTCAAATGAGAGTGGGCCAAGCAACAATGAAAATAAAAGGCAAGACCTCGACGAGGCCGAAGAACGAAGAGATATGGCTTACATAAGCGGTACTATAACAAAAAATCCAAGGTCAAGCCACTCAAAGTCGGGGACTATGTACTCAAGGACAAAACATAGGCAAGCAAGGATCCACGGGAAGGCAAACTGGGGACCAATTGGGACGGCCCATAAAAAATCACGGCGGTAGTAAGCAAAGGGTCGTTCCAACTAGAAAGAATGGAAGGAAAATTGCTACCAAACAATTGGAACATCACCCATCTCAAATACTTCAACTTCTAAGGACATATGTTCTCCGAGTCGTACTCTTTTTACCTTACCTGAGTTTTGTCTCAATTGAGTTTTCTCTTGGAGGTTTTTAACGAGACGACGAATGAAGGGACTAGATAGGCTGGGACTTCTCTAATGTATGTATAGGCAGAGCAAAAACATGTACATTTCTCCGATCTACGTATAAGCAAAGCAAAATATGCAAACATACGATGTTCACATGTCTCCACCAAGTTAAAACATTATCCAGGAACTCATATTCGACCTCGTTCGAATTTATCACGAGTAATATTCGACCTTGATCAAATCAAATCATATTCGACCTCGTTCAAATTTATCACGAGTAATATTCGACCTCGATCGAACCAACTCATATTCTACCTCGTTCGAATTAATCACGAGTAATATTCGACCTCGCTCAAATCAACTCATATTCGACCTCGTTCGAATTTATCACGAGTAATATTCGACCTCGCTCGAATCAACTCATATTCGACCTCTTTCAAATTAATCACGAGTAATATTTGACCTTGCTCAAATCAACTCATATTCGACCTCGTTCGAATTAATCATGAGTAATATTCGACCTCGCTCGAATCAACTCATATTCGACCTCGTTCATATTTAGCACGAGTAATATTTGACCTGGCTCGAATCAACTCATATTCGACCTTGTTCAGATTTATTACGAGTAATATTCGACCTTGCTCGAATCAACTCATGTTCGACTCGTTCGAATTAGTAAATAATTATATTCGCTCACATTCGAACTCAAATCAAACTCAACCTGACTTAGAGTCTAATTTACAAGTTAACTTCGTTTGAGTTAGTTATGGCGACATGGGACTTCAACCAGATCCAGTCAAAAATGTACTCGACCGTGATTCGAGGTAGCACATGCCGACACAATCCTTCTAAAATAGTCATTTGAAGGAAAATGGCCGAAGAAAAGTAAAAGATCCAAATAACATACAGCGAAAGGTTATAATCATTTCATTCCAAAAAATATATTACAAAGGGCCAGAAAGATGCCCACGTACAAAAAAGAGAAGACAAAAAAAAGTACAAGATATTACTCACCGCCGTCTCCGCCTTCATCGCCACCGCCCTCTCCACTGTCTAGATACTCATCATTGTACCAGGCATCTTGCTAAATCCCATCCAGCTCATCTTCGCCGCCATCCACCCTCGGTGTAGCAGAGTCGAAACCACAGACAACTCGAGCTTCACGCGCCTTAGCACGAGCACCTTCAAACTCAACCGCAGTGACATTGTTAGCCATCATCAAATCTCTAAAGATATCTAACTGGGCCTCAGCATGGATCCAATTTTCATATGAATCATACGGCATGTCAGGGAAGGAGGAAGCATGAGAAAAGGACGGTCGAGCCAGCAGTTACACCTTCTCGGCCTCGAGAGCGGCAAACTTATCATTCAAATCGGAGACCTCCCCCTCAAATTCGCCAATCCGTTCATCAAGCCGAGCCTCCCTAAGTGCGGATCCCTCAGCCTCACGCTCCCGTTCAGATTGAAGGACACAGACGGCCTCCTCCGATGCTGCCACTTTGACCAAAGCCGCCTTCCTCGCTTCATCGACCTTTCCTAGTTTTGCGGTCGCCTTAATCAGCTCGTCATTCATGGCATTAAATTGGGTCGAGTTTTCTCAAGATCTACCCGCAGGGATATCAATTTGTTCTGAAGATCTGCACTACGTCGCGACCCCCCGGCTCACCTCGAGCTCGTCCTCCTTGGCCCTAAGTGATCTCTCGAGCTCGTTGCACCTCCTATAACCCTCACCAGCTCTTCATCCTTTTGCTTCAACTCGTCTCTAAGAGCCTGGAAGCTGCCATCGTTGCCGAGCATAAGGCATAGGGCATGATGCTTGGAGCGGTACTCACCGTACTTCGACTCTATTTTCTTGAAAAGATCCCTTCTCCTCTCTTCTCGACGGGCGCACTCGATCTCCAAAATGAGGGTCTAAGCAAAGAAAAAATGGGAGAAAAGAGTTAGGTAAAATAAAGGAGAAAACAAGAAGACACAAAGAGCAGAAGCCAGAATACTAACCCGTAGGGACATCCCTAATATGCCCAACGAAAGGGCATCGTCGTCAAGCGTTTGCAATGTCGACGCCTTGGCACGAGAACACAGCAAACCTAAGTCAGGGACCACGCTCTTCGTGCGCTTCAACAAATCCAGGTCAAGGGGGATGATTATGTTTTGGTCATCCCTCTTCGTCCTTACCTCCACACGGGTAAATCCCTTATTGAATATCCTGACCTCTTCAGGGTCGATGTCAGAACCGGATTCGTATCCGTCCAGAACTACGTCTTCCCCCGTCATCTCGGCAGAAAAATGGATGCCAGCATGCCCCCACGGCAATGGATCACTTGATGGTACGACCTCAACCTCCACGGCCCGCTCATCTCCTCTCTCAACGACCGCAGGGGCTGAATCTCAGTGTCTAAGGTCGCGCCACCCTCAAACATAGTCGTGGCCTGGTCGGGACCACCCACTGATGACCCCTCGGTCCCTGTTACCTCACCGCTGAAATCTATCCTCCACCTCTTTATCAATGGAGCTACTTCCTCTCCGCGTGGCGACGACTCGTCCACCAACTGCAAAATATGAGGAGGGGGGACCCCCGCTGATGGAGTTGATGTATGTCGTCTAGGGTCACGGGAAGCTGAAGCCAGGGAAGGCGCCACTTTCTGAGTAGGCTCGCCTACGGTAGCAGTGAGCAACGATCCTTTGGAAACACCCGATTAGCGGAAGGAGGGGGTAGGGTCTTTCTTCTTCGTTGAAGTCCTCCGACGTGATACAACGATGTTCAGTTCGAACAAAGAAAAAAAAACAGGAAGAGGGGAAATCATTATTAATGCAGAATCAATAAAGGCCAAATCAAAGACTCACGAGTTGCAGAAGGCTTACGACCAAATTTCTTTTGGAATGCCGACCACTTGCGAACCCCCATCGTGGAAGGTAAAACCTGGCTCACCAAATCTTGGATATCGACAACCAACGTGGGGCGGCTCCCTTTCGGTTGAACAAAAAGAAAAATAAGATTAGTAAGGTCGTCGAAATCTAAATGAAACAAGGTAAGAGATCGGTCGAAAAAGGTACTTACGAGCAAAATTCCACACTTTAGGGAATCCACTAGGATTCGCCACCACGTGATCGGTTTTGACGTATAAGAAGTGAAAATTGAAATGACGGTTGGCTCTGTCGTCTATCTTCACAACCAATACATTGGTCCCACGATGGCGAAGATGAAGTATCACACCTTTGAGGAAGTTTGGTGCGAAGAGGTGTAGCAAGGGACGAAGTGAAACTCCACGGTTGGCCAATTCAGCATATTTCGCCAGCATCAAGAATATCTTGTAGATATACGGGGAAAGCTGGGCCGGGCAGACCTGGTAGTATCGGCAGAACTCCTCCGCCAGTGGAGGAAGAGGAAGAGAGTAGCCTACACGGAACGGGTATGCATAGAAGGCGCAATACCCATGTCGATGGACTTGAACCACATTGCTACCGGCAGGAACCAGGTCGATGTGGGCAGGAATTCTGTACTTGACCCTTACCTTGGCCAAGACGACCTCGTCCAGTTCGGAGAGTACTGATTCGGGATCTTTTGTCGCTGGTTTTGAGAAATCTGACCTAGCTTTGTCGTTATGAGGGATAATCTCGTCCATAGTAGGAAAGCTGTCGTCATCATCAACTACAACAATATCATGCTCATGAGGAGGCATCCTCACTGAAAGCAGTGTTTGTTCAAGCAAGACGTTAGAGACATAAGAGGAGGTTGTCATCTTTGATTAATTAAAGGTATTGAGAATGTGGTCTCAAGAAGAAGCAGGAATTGCATAAATCGATCAAGCCAGATCGCAAAAACTAGAAGAAAGATAAAACTAGAATGCAGAAAGAAGAAGAGAGTGATGGAAAGCAAAAGCTTAGAGAAAGGGAGAATGTAAAGTTTGTATTAAAGGGTTCTCCACTGGTATTTATAAGAGAACATACGCCTGAATCGAAACACCAATCGTCAGCTACATGGGAATCAAAATGACATATGCACAGGAAAGGATGCGGCCCATTAGGAAGTCGCGTAATGATGATGCCTACAACAATAATGGCATCCTAGGATGACGTCATAATGAGTCGTGGTTCTTGAAGCGCCACGTTGCCACCCCGTACAAACTCTTTTCCCACTCAATATCCTCCTTCTAATCTCTTGAGCACGACCGACGATGTCCGCTCAGCGAGGCTAACCAAAGGACGACCTCTCTAAGCAAAGGGACTAACTGTATGGGTCAAAACCAGATCGAGGACTAAGTCATGCAGAGTTGGGAGAGGAGTAACTTGGAAATTGTTAAGAGCAGCGTGGTCGTGGTCGATCATTAATTTCATGGGTCGAACAGCTCGACAACCGGTCGAGGTCGAGGTCGAGGTCGAGGAGTAGAGTTAGAATAATAGCTAGTTTTATATTGGAATCCACAGAGGGAATATTCCATCAAATATCATCTCTGTTTGTACTTTTAGGGTTCTTAGAGAATATCACATATAAATAGAATAAAAGAGGAGGAAAAAGGCATGTAAGATTCCATATGATAAGAAAACTTATAAAAGGATAAGCTCTTAGACAAAAAAATACAAAGAGCTACTTTTCACTAAGATTCATCCTTTTGGTGAACTATTATATTATTTTTTTCATCAGATCCAAGAAACTGCATAATATTCTATCTTACCCGTGTCATTCACGCTCTTCAATATTGGGTGAATCTTCTCCTCTATTTACATTTATTGTCATTTAATGTTATTTATTACTTACTCTCTCTAAATAGCATAACATTTGGTTACACTTATTATCCACATCTCATTATGATATACAGATGTTCACATCATTCGTTATAGATCTAGAATTATTAGTTCTAACTAGGATTGTCTCATCTTGATAAATTATTAATTAGTTCAACCAAGGATTAACTTGTTTTTGGTCAAACATAATTGGCATAGAATTAAACAAAAAAACTTACAATTTTAAGTATATTATGTGATTTTATATGCTGTAAAAATATATAATTAAAGTAAAGCTATTTTCATATATCAGAAGATAACATATAACATACTAAAAGAAAACAATATACTACTCTCTTGTTCATTTTAATTGATTTTTTGATCTTTTTTGTGGTCCATAATATTTAATTTTTTTAGATATCAAGAACGAATTATCTTTTTTTCCAAAGATGCCCGTGGAATAAAGAGCCTAAGACTATTTATTATATTTCCAATGAACAAACTAAGATTAATACGATCAATTTTATTGTTAATTAATATTAAAATATGAATTTTAATCAATATAATGGTTATCCAGAGCAACAACATTAGGTATCCAGTATTATTTATTATTTACATTGATGATTCAAATATATCAAAGCACAGTCATTCAATATAAATTTAAAATCTTTTTCATTAATCCTATATAACTAAAAAAAAATCTATTTATAGTGAAGAGACTATTTCAAAGAAGAATAGGAGAAAGAGAATAAAAATACAATAGAATAAAATATATAAAAAGGAAAGGAATGGTAGAAACAAAAATGGAAAAGGAAAAAATAAAATTATTGAAGGATAATTTGAAAAATATAAATTTATAGTAAGGATATTTTTGCCTTAAAAAATTTAAATTTATGCTTCTGCTTTTGCTTTTAGGAAAAAGCAAAAATTTGTAGCTTCTTTCCCAAAGCAGGAAAATTGTTTCTGCTGCTGCTCAAAAGCGCTTCTCCATCTTGGCCAAACACAAAAAAATATTTTTTTTCAGACAAAAAAAAGTACTTTTGGTTTCTCAAAAGCTTGGCCAAACAGGCTTTAAGTGTATTTTTCCTCAAAAATATTTTTCGGAATAAGCTATATTTTTGTATTTCTCAAAAACTGCTTCTGCTTTTATTCCCAAATACTTTTTTAACTTCTCAAAGATTGGACAAACATTTTAATTTTAAGAAAAGAACATTTTCTTTTATACAAAAAAAAAAGGTTAAAAACTTTTGGCCATAAAAAAGCTTGGCCAAATAGGTTATTAAACTTTTGAATTTTTCAGATTGCTGCATGAGAGTGTTGTTCTATTGAAGGTCCACACCAACTTTTTTTTTTTTGGTCAACACACCAACTTTTTCATATCACTCTCTGGTTGAATCAGTGCAGAATCCTCAAGAATATTGCTGTGTTAACTTGCCACAGAATTTAATTGTTCGCCGCATGAAAACATACTACAAATCACGGAATTAGGTTAAACTAAATAAATATATAAAATTTTGTTACTTTTTGTTTAATCATTTGATATTTAGAACCTACTGATCCGACTAATTCAGATTTAACCTGTGTAAGATTTATTTAAAGGTGAAACACTCTTTACTTGAAATTTTTCTATTTCATTTCGAGACTAGTGGTTAAGGATAGAGGGATCCTGTCCAATTTGTTATCCCTACATCTGTCCTAAAAAATGAAGAACCACTGGCATTAAGAAATATGAAGGTTTTTATGTGAGTATCGACGCACAATCATTTTCTTAAAATATAGGAATAAATTACTGTACTCCTTAAAACTACGTACTTATAAATCGAAATTTCCATAACTAATTGATATTGTTAATATAATATGTTCTTCACGAGAAAAGATATTGTTTTCTTTGTAGGACGTCCCCAATTAAGTATTCGGAGATTAGATTTAACTAATTCAGCCTTCGTTATCGTGCTCGTCGTTTTCTAAACAGCTTTTATGTTTGCACTATAAAGACCTCGTCGAAAAGAAAGGTCATTGACAAGAATAATCAATGAATCAGATAATAATAATATAGAATGACTATTCTAATGAACCTTGTACAAGATTGATAACTGATTATGACTTTCTAATTAGGCTTGACTTATTTTCTCTTTTTACATTGGTAGGGCCCGTTGGAAAAGGACTAATCAGATTTTTAATTTTTATTTGAAGATTAATTTTAGATTTTTTTGAAAATTTAAAAACTTCAAAAATTTATTTTTCAAATCACTAATAAAAATTTAAAAATAAATATTCAATCCAAAGGAGTACTAGTACAGTATATCATAAGATCCAGTTGATACAGTATTCATTCTTGTTAGGAGTCAATTTCATTGGGATCCCTTCGTTTTCCCTCCCCGTGTTTTTCTTGAGATGATCTTTTCTTTGCTATTCTCCCATATTCTCCATCTTTTTCAATTCTCTTTGAATTTAATGCTATGTCATCATCAACACTCTAATTATAAACTGTCTTTTCGATTTCAAAATAAATGCTATTTATATATGACACGCTTTTCAAGATAAATGCTCCATATATATATACTCCATTCGATTTATTTTAATTGATTTTTTAATTATTTTTGTATGCATTAAAAAATATTTCATAATATTTTACTCTATATTTTATATTTCAATTGTGATTTTTAAATAATAAATATTTAAATTTATTTCTCTCTTTTAAATAATATACTACTTGTAAATTGAATATGTACTATCTTTTTTGTAATTTGACACTAAAAAGTACTTTTTGAAAAAAAGTTGTTCAGACATAATTTTCTTATTAAAGTATTTCTCAAATGAACTGGCCAAACACAAATTGTAATTTTTCAATAGTATTTTTCTAAAAAGCACTTCTCAAAGTATGTAATTATTGGCAGCTTGGCCAAACGGGCTCTTAGAAGCGCTTTTTAAATCTTAGTCAAACAATAATTACTGTTCAAAAGTATTTTTTAAATTAATTAGACAAACACAATTATTTCACCAAAAGTATCTTTTTGAAAAGTAAAGAAATTGATTTTAAAAACTTGGCCAAACAACCTATAAGTGATAATAACGTATTTTGTACTCGTTGTAGTAAGGGGCATAGGCATCTTGCTTAAAGTGGTGTCACTTTGTCAAATATTTTTTGTAATCTGTATGTATAAATAATAAATAAAATTTAATATAAAAAATAATACCGCTTCTCGTTATATTAATTTATTCATTTATTCACTTTTTAAATCTGACACTGCTTATAAAAATTCCTGCGAACATCACTGGCTTTAGTTATGCTATGCTTACCCGCGTTTGATTTATGTTTGAGCATGAATTATCGAATAATATAGTACTAGATCCATTGTATTAATTAACGTACTCGAATTTATAATTTGATTCTCATCCATTGGTTTGATTTAGGTCAAAAGACATCATTGTCTATTGATAGATATGTGAATTGAACTAAGCATAATGACGTGTTATTTGTGACAGTTGATTAGAGCAAGTACACCCCAGTACCTATAGCTACTAAGAGAGACCTTTAGACCTTTCAGTGTGATAAGATTTTGTTCTAACTAGAGGTCCCGACTAACAATTGACAAGTGATTTCAGTTGTACCAATGAGTAATTAGAAAGTTATTCCAATTAAGCAGTGTTCATACCGACTCTTGGGTCCTTGGCTACCTGTTCATCAAGTTTAAAAAAAAGAAAAAAAATACTATTAAGGGTCGTTTAATTGGTACATGGAATACGAATAATAATAATTTTCGGGATAAAATTTGGGATTAACTTTATTCTATATTTAGTTTGGAGTATAGCTAACCTCGGGATTAATTTTTACATAAAAATTATGGGATTAGTTATCCCATATAAAAAATGGGGTAACTGGTCCCATAAAATATCTCACCTCATTGGATATTATGTGATATCCCACCATTGTATCAAAACCACCTCTTAAGTCATTCATTTGGTCTAAATTATATTTCGAGAACATAGTAATTAGGAGAGGACGAATAAGTTGTCTGGTATCAGGTATTTGCATCGAACAGAGGTAAAAAAGATAGCATGTTATGCAAGTCTAGTGTAAAACCAAATGCATAGTGTACACTGTGGATACATTAAACCCTCGTTCAATGTCTCTATATTTTTAATAACAATTAGTAGTTATATCTGCGCGATGCGCGATCAATATTAAATAATGTTAATTAAATTAAATAATGATCGGGCTTGCTTGAATATATGAGATCTTATTGTTTTAATAAATTGAAATTGTCATCTTATCTGTCAATATGATATACCCAATAATAATATCTCTATTAAGTTAAAGGGACTTATATAGTTATTGAAGAATTTTTCGTTCTATATTTCTGTATTATATTATCCAATACTTAGTAATTTTACATTGTTAATAGAAATTTTTATTAGCATTTTACTTTGTTTGATATTTTGGTCTGATCGCTTTCTTTTTGTAATATAAGAGAAGAAATGTATTTTATTAAAATTGAAATATTTTTTATTTTAAATTTTATTCTATTATTTTTATTAATATTACCTGAATTTTAATGAATAAAATCTCTATTAAATTAAAAGGACTTATATCGTCATCGAATAACTTTTTTGTCATATTTTTCTTTATTATATTATCCAATATTTAGTATAATTATATTTTTTATAAAAAAAATTATTAGCATATTACTTTGTTTAATATTTTTATCTTCTACTTATTTTTTGTAATATAGAAGATTTATATTTTATTACTTTTAAAACATTCTTTTATTTTAAATTTAATTCTACCCTTCTCAATAATATTATATGAATTTTAATGAATAAAATCAGTTTTTATTTATTTTTTATTTTAGTTTTTTATTTTAAAATTTAAAAACTCCAACTTGAAAGTACTCTCCAATGAATGGACATTGTTTTTTTTTTTTAACTTTTCGTTTTTTATTGAGATATTTTATTTTATTATTTTATATATATTTATTAAAATATCAACAAAAAAAAAAATTATAAAATATTATTATTTTATTCAATAAAAATTAGATAAATATTATTGAGATATATGTTTTTTATTTTATATTTTATTCTATTATTATCAATAATATTTTGTGAATAAATACACTTTTTATTTTTATAAAGAAAAAGAACTCTTTAAGAAAACAAAGAATTTTGAATTTGCAGTCTTTTATTTTTTTGTAATTTTAGTTTTTTATTTTCAAATAATTTAAAAACTCCAACTTGAAACTACTCTCCAATTTAAATGGACATTTTTTTTAATTTTCGTTTTTTATTAATAAATATTTTATTTAATTATTTTATAGATATTTAATTCAAAATCAATAATCAATAACTAATTATTAACTAAATAACTAATTATTAACTACTTATGTCATGTGACTTTTTTCTATGATATCCCTTGGCTTAAGGAAAAGAATCTTTCCTCACCTTTTAATAATATATAGATGTAATGCATATAATTTGGAATAGGAAGTAAAGATTTAGAATCCCATAACTCTAAGGGGTCGTTTGTTTGGTAGGGTGTATAAGAATAGTGTAGAATAAGGTGTATTAGTAATAAATGAATTAGTAATGCAAGCATTAGTTATGCAAATGTTATTTTTTATCTACGGTTTGGTGTGATATATTAAAAACTATAATGCATTACATAAATTTTAAGAAAAATAGTTGTTTACAAAAATGTCCTCCATATTCACTAACTTTAAGAGACTTTAAGGACAATTTTATCTCTAACTATAGTAACGCATGCATTAATAACCTTGGTAATACTAATGTCATGATTTTCTATGCATTACTTATACATATAATACCAAGTATAATATATAATTAATACAAGTATTAGTTATATACAGGTTGAAAAAATATACCAAAAAAGATATTAATAATACATAAAACTAATGCGTGCATTACCTTGAGACCGGATCAACGCGTGTATACATCGAATTTTGACAATAGATGAATGTTGCTTGTTTAAACATCCTGTGTACGTCATTGTCATTGATAATGTGGGTCCGTGGTTTTGGACTCGGAGTTGCTATAAGTAGCAAAGCAGGGCTTGCATCAAAGTATTCACAACTAGTACGCAGTCATATAGTTGTTCTATACAGCAAATACTTGTCCAAAGAAAGTTTTGATCATTCAATTTCTTTGCCCACATATATAGTTATTTGTTCTATTCAACTTTTTTCAAACATGGATCAGCACTTGTCCAAAGACACAACCTCATTCTTCAGTAGTGTTCCACTAATAGACCTCTCTAAACCTGACTCTAAAAACCTCATTGTTAAGGCCTGTGAAGAATTTGGATTCTTCAAAGTCATTAACCATAGCGTCCCTACGGAATTCATAGCTAAACTTGAATCTGAAGCCATCAAATTCTTCTCATCTCCCCTCTCTGAGAAACTAAAAGCTGGACCACCCGACCCTTTTGGCTATGGCAATAAGCAGATTGGACGTAATGGTGATTCCGGTTGGGTCGAACACATTCTCCTCTCAACTAACTCTGAATTCAATTACCACAAATTTGCGTCTATATTAGGTGTAAATCCAGAAAACATTCGGTAAGTAATGTTATATAGTAATATCTTGATTCTTATTTATATCATTTCTTGATTTATTAGTCATCGTTATTGCAGGGCTTCAGTAAATGATTACGTGTCAGCAGTGAAGAAAATGGCGTGTGAGATTCTTGAAATGTTAGCAGAGGGATTAAAGATTCATCCGAGGAATGTTTTCAGTAAACTTCTAATGGACGAAAAGAGTGACTCTGTTTTCAGGATCAATCACTATCCCCCTTGTCCGGAGGTTCAACAATTAAGTGACAATAATTTGATTGGATTCGGAGAGCATACTGACCCACAAATCATATCAGTACTGAGATCCAACAACACTTCCGGACTTCAAATATTACTCAAAAATGGCCACTGGTTTTCTGTCCCACCTGATCCAAATTCTTTCTTCGTCAATGTTGGTGATTCATTGCAGGTACACCTCTCGATGCATCTGTGCACGTTAAACAATATTAAAACGTTCATTTGTTTATTTATTTGCACATTCATGTTCTTGTCTAGAGGAGGTTTCTTCTTATTGCTTTCTTGCACTTCCTAATTGGTTCGGTTTATCATAGTTAAGTGATATAGAGTTCATTTGGTACGAAAACAAGTTATGCCGTAATTAGTTATACTGGGATTAATTATGATGTGTTTAATTATTTTGGTATCCTTATTATTGACTGTTAGATATATTGTATTAATCGTGAGATTGTCAATTTTAATGTTTTAACTTGGGATAACTTATCTTGAGATTATTATTTCACCCTATGACATGTATAAGTTATCCAAGTACTATTTTAATCCTAATATAACTTATCGTTGGATTAGTAACCAAATAAGAATAAGGCTGTACCTAAATCTAAGTGCCTTTTAAGGTTAAGTGCCTAATTGGTTCGATACCTTTTAAGGTTAAGTGCCTAACTGGTTCGATAATTTTTAGGCTGTTAAGGTTAAATTTTATTATTTTTTTATAAACAACAGGTGCATGTGAAAATATACCTTATATACTCCGGTGTTATTTTGTTTGTTTTGTAGGTTATGACGAACGGGAAGTTCAAGAGTGTAAAGCATAGAGTTTTGGCGAACAGTATGAAATCAAGGCTATCAATGATATATTTTGGAGGGCCGCCATTGAGTGAAAAGATAGCACCTTTGGCATCGCTAATGGAAGGAGAAGACAGCTTGTACAAAGAGTTTACGTGGTTTGAGTATAAAAAATCTGCATATAAAACTAGATTGGCTGATAATAGGTTGATCCTGTTTGAGAAAATTGCAGCCTCATAATTATAATTCATGTCAAAGTCCCACCTTTGTTAGCAATAATGGGTTGTCAAGATGCTCATTGTAGGTTTAGAAGGATAGTTGACTGGATAAGGATACAAAACTTTCTACTATTCTTCTTTTCTTTTTTGTCTTTCTGATGCTATTCTGTAACTACTAGAATGTTTATACGGGTCAAAATCAGATTGAGGATCAAGCCGTGCAGAATTGGACGAGAGGAGCAACTTGCGAACTGTCAAAGTGGTGTGGTCGTGGACGACTAGTGATCTCACGAGTCGAGTAGCTCGACAACCAGTTGTGGTCGAAGTCGAGAAGTAGAGTTAGAAATAACGGCTAGTTTTATGTTGGGATCTACAAAGGGAATATTCTACCGAATATTCCTTCTGTTTGTATTTTTAGGGTTCTTTGAAAATATCTCCTATAAATAGAAGAAAGATGAGGGAAAAAACATGTAAGATTCCATATGATAAGAACACTTGTAAAAGACAAGCTCTGAGAGAAAATACAAACAACTACTTTTCACCGGGATTCAACCTTTTTGTGAACTATTCTATTATCATTTCCATCAAATCCAAGAAAGTGCTTAATATTCTATTTTACTCGTGTCATTCATCATTTGTCAGAGGAATGAATCCTCCACCCTCTTTAATATTGGGTGAATTTTTCCCTTTATTTACATTTATTGCTATTTAATGTTATTTATTGTTTGCTCTAGTTACATAACATTACATTTGATCTCATTTATTGTCCATATCTCATTCTGAGTATACTGTTGTTCACATTATTCAATATTGGATCTAGAACCATTAGCTCTAACTAGGATTGACCTACCTGAATAAATCATTAATTAGTTTAACCAAGGATTGACTCACTTTTTGGTCAAACAATTTGGCGCCGTCTCTGGGGTTTTCTTAGTCAAAGTCTTAGTTTTTCTAGATCTAAAAAAAACAATACAACACAAAATCTTATTTTTTCCTACGTGCACAGTCTAACATGGCAGGTAACAGAGAGAAAAGACTAAAAGCAGTAGCCGACCTTACGGCCAACCTCCTAAACACCATCAATGAGGTCACTGGAACAGACGAGGAGAATGTGACACCAAACGCTTCCCTTAGACGAAGTAGTTCACCCCTCCCTCATGGCAGCGTCACAATCTCACATGGAAAAGAGGCCTCTACGTCCATAGCGGAAGAGGCACCACCAGCAGTGGAAAATCTAATAGAAGCATGGTTAACGAGTACACTGACTAGCATACTCGACAAACCCGCCCAAAGGACGAGCAGGGAGGATGTACGGGTCGGCATAGCATCAGCGGCTGATGAGAAGCATGGTCCTCCTCCTATAACAGGTATCACTCACACCATTAATGTTGCAGGTAATAACACCCTCACAACAATTCTAAGGAAGATGGTGGAGATGGAGAACGAGAACAAAGGGCTCCGCGACCAAATGAAGGAACACCAAAAAAGGGTAGACAAAATACCGGGCGCCCCAAAGCTTTTACCAAAACGGGACGATGGTTGATTCGTGGAACACCGTATAACGACGAGGCCGCACGTGACCCACTATGTCACTGCAGTGAAAGGCAACGACCTCGCCAAAGAACAAATGTCATCCATATTGCTGAAAAAATTTGGTGAAACCCTAACCGGGGGAGCGCTAACGTGGTACTCACAATTACCCGCACGATCCATAGAAACATTTGAGGAAATGGCCGAGAAATTAGTCACTGCCCATGCCGGGGCTAAGAAAGCAGAGGCAAAGGTAAATGACATATTTACCATTAAACAGTCACCCGCTGAGGGACTCAGAGATTTCCTTGCCCGATTCAACCATGTGAGAGTGACTCTTCCAAATGTATCAGAGGGAATGACGGTAGCAACTTTATAAACGGGCTAAACAGGAGAGGTTCACAGGCGACCAGAAAATTATTAAGCCGACTCATGAAATACCACCCTACCACTTGGGACGAGATACATAATGCCTATTGTGCCGAGGTAAGAGCTGACGAGGACGACCTCAACGGACCAACCCAACGGTTGACATCGGTCCAAATGGATTCAAGGAAAGACCGCAGAAAAGATAACAGAAGGGACCATACAAGCACGCGCCCCAACCATGAAAGACACCATCCATATGTCAGAACTGCCGCCATACCACCACCCCCTTCTTGGCGACGGCTCACCCAGGCCACAGAAAGGGCCTCACCGAAATAAAAGAGGTATTCCCCCATTACTATCTGCTCACAATTTCTGTATTTCTCATTCTAAAATAGTCTACGCCCTGGAGAAGCTGGGCCCGAAGGTGAAATGTCCACAAAAGATGAAGTCTGACCCAAATACCAGAAAGTCAAACGCCCTCTGCGAATTCCACCAGGAACCAGGTCACAAGACCGAGGACTACAGCAAGAGGTTGTAAACATGCTCCACCAAGGGAATTTGAAAGAACTGATGAGTGACCGAGGAAGGGCGAATTTCGCTCGAAGACGCAAACAGCATCAGGGTCTGCCAAAGCCACCCTCCCCAGCCTGCACCATCCAAATGATCATCAGAGGAGGCGACTACACATCCATCAACAACGTGAAGTTCACAACCACCCATAAGCTGAAAAGATCAATCACCCATGAACGTTATGCCGACCTCGAAGAAAGTATCATCTTCGATGAGTCAGATACCCAAGGTTTGACCTTTCCACACTATGACGACCTTGTTATTACTTTATGCATTTCAGATACTGATGTATAACTCATTATGGTCGACAGCGGAAGCGGCGCGTGCGTTATCCACCCTCGAGTCCTCGCACAAATGAGGCTTGAAGATAGGATAGTGCCACGCTGAATCATACTAACAGGCTTTAACAATGTAGTTAAGCGGACATCCGGAGAAATCACGCTACCCGTTCTGGCTGGTGGTATCACTTTGGAAACTACGTTCCACATTATGGACCAATACACGGCGTACAACGCCATCATAGGGCGGCCTTGGATACATGCCATGAGAGCCATCCCCTCCAACTTATATTAGGTCGTCAAGTTTCCCACCCCATGGGGAGTATTCAGCATCCACGGCGAGAAATGCACGGCCTAAGAATGCTACCGCATCGCCCAAGAATGCACATACACTCAGTAATTAAAGGGAGGCGCAGAAGCATAATAATTAAAAAGGTCGAGGTCGGGTGGCGACAAAGGGAATGATGTCATCAAGGACCCCGAAGTCGTGGAGGCTATAGGGTCAACTGTGGAAGACCTCGACCCCGTACAACTTGACAAAAGTAACCACAGCGAAAAATTCTATATCGGCCACAAACTCCAAGAACCAGGTAAATTTCATCAATTCTTAGCTAACAATGCAGACTTGTTTGCTTTTTCTCTTGCAGACATGCCAGGAATTCCGAAGGAGATAGCAACGCATAAATTGAACGTCAACCCATTCTACCCCCAGTGCGACAGGTTAGAAAAAAATTCAATAGCGCAATAAATGACGTTGTCCGCGAGGAGGTAGAAAATTGCTGGAAATCGTCTCTATCAGAGAGTTGAAATACCCCCAATGGGTCACCAACGTGGTCATGGTAAAAAAGAAGAATGGGAAATGGCGGATGCGCGTAGACTTCACGAATCAGAACAAAGCATGCCCGAAAGACTCATTCACACTGCCCCATATTGACTAGTTCATCGACGCAACGGCAGGGCACGAGCTACTAAGTTTCCTAGATGCCTACTCGGGTCACAACCAGATCCTCATGGAGGAAGAAGATCAGGAAAAGACCACTTTCATCACCCATCAAGGGACGTACTGCTACAGGGTGGTGCCGTTCGAATTGAAAAACACAGGGGCGACGTATCAGATGTTTTGACCAAAATGTTCAAAAATGAGCTCGACAAAACCATGAAAGTCTACATAGATGACATGCTGGTCAAGTCGAAAAGAAAAGAAGACCACATAGACCACTTGAGGGAAGCCTTCGACATACTCAGATGATACGACATGAAATTGAACCCCGAGAAATGCGCCTTCGGTGTAACATTGGGAAAGTTCCTCGGCTCCTTAGTATCGCAATGAGGCATCAAGGTCAATCCCGACCAAATCAAGGCTATAGAAGGAATACCATAGAAGTCCAACAAGAAGCAGGTGCAAAAGCTGACCGGCCGTATAGTTTCCTTGTCAAGATTCATCTCACGGTCCTTTGATAGATGCCACAATTTTTTTGGCGTACTCAGAAAAGATAATAGACTTCAATTGAATTCCAAGTGTGTCGATGCCTTAAAGGAACTAAAGGCATACCTGTCTTCACCCCCGCTGCTTGCTAGGGCGGAGCCCAGAGAACGCCTCCTCATCTATCTGACCATGTCCGACATTGCAATAAGTGCAGTCCTAGTCCGAGAAAATAAAGGTACGCAATCTCCAATCGATTATATTAGCAAGACCTTGGTCGATGCTGAAATAAGGTAACCCTACCTCGAGAAGCTAGCCCTAGCTTTGGTGGTAGCTTCACGAAAGCTTAGACCTTATTTCCAGTGCCACCCAGTCTCAGTTGTCACGACCTTTCCTCTAAGGAGTATCCTGCACAAACCCGAGTTGTCGGGTAGGTTGGCCAAATGGGCCATAGGACTGAGCGAGCACGATATAACTTATCAGCCGCGAACGATGATAAAGTCGCAAGTACTTGCCGACTCTGTCGCCTACTTCAACGCAAAAATAATGCCCGAAGCCAAAAGGGAAGCCGCCAGTACTTCCTCTAAGATACACGACCTATGGATTTTGTACACCGATGGGGCCTCTAACGCGTCAGGATCTGGACCAGGACTCGTACTCGAGGTCCCAACAGGCAAGATAATTTTCCAGTCCATAAGGTACCCTGATATGACTAACAATAAGGCCGAGTATGAGGCCGTGATTGCAGGGTTTAAGTTGGCACTCAAGTACGGAGCACGACGAGTGGTCCTACGATGTGACTCACAACTCGTCGTCAATCAAGTCACAGGGACATTCCAAATCCAAGAACAAAGGCTACAAAAATACTAGGCCAAGATTTGCAAACTTCTGCCCGATTTCGACGAATGCCAGCTCGATCAGATACCTCGAGCGCAGAACATCGAGGTGGACGACCCCGCGAAACTGGCGGCAGCTACTAGAAGCATAACCGAAGAAGGGAACACGGTCACTCTCCTCCACTCGTTAATCGACTAAATCGAGGTACACACTATTAACCTAACTTGGCACTGGCGCAATCGTATTTTCACATACCTACATGACGGTGTGCTTCCAAACGACAAAAAAAGCCAAAAAACTTCAAATGCAAGCGACCAAATATAGCATCATCTATAACAACATGTACAAAAGAACGTATGACGGCCCTCTAACAAAATATTTAGGACCAAACCACACATGACGCATCCTAGAAGAGGTCCATGAAGGTCACTGCGGCGCCTAGTCAGATGCCTCATCCGAGTAGGCTACTACTGGCCCACAATGAAAAACTAAGCTGCTGTCTTTGTCAAAAAATGCGAACCATGCCAAAAGTGATTCACCAAGCGGGCGACCACCTCCACTTAGTCACCTCGCCCTGGCCCTTTATCAAATGGGGAATGGACATCATCGGCCCTCTCCTCGCAGGACAAGGTAATGTGCGATCTCTTTTAGTTTTAACTGACTATTTTTCTAAGTGGGTGGAAGCAGGTGCATTTGCTCAAGTACATGAGCAAAAGGTGATCACCTTTATATGGAGGACATCGTGTGCCGTTCGGCATTCCCAAAGATATCAGTTGTGACAATGGACCCCAATTCACGGGAGAAAAGGTCGTCGAGTTCTTCAAAAAATGGCACATCAAAAGAATACTCTCCACGCCATATCACCCTGTAGGCAACGCACAAGCGGAATCCTCCAACAAGTCGATATTAAATATCATGAAGAAGAAGCTCGAGAATGCTAAGGGACTATGGCCGGAGTTGCTGCCAGAAGTGCTATGGGCATACCGCACTACTCCAAAAACAAGCACAAGAGAAACACCGTAGTCACTAGTCTATGGGACCGATGTAGTGATACCGGTCAAGGTCGGAGAGCCGAGTCTAAGATATTCAAATGGGAGTGGGCCAAGAAACGATGAAAGCAGAAGGCAAGACCTCGACGAGGCTGAAGAACAAAGAGACATGGCTTGCGTAAGAATAATAGCCCAAAAACAACAAGCAGAGCGGTACTATAAAAAAATCCAAGGTCAGGCCGCCCAAAGTCGGGGACTATGTATTCAAAGACAAAACACAGGCGAGCAAGGATCGACGAGAAGGAAAATTGGGGACCAATTGGGATGGTTCGTACAAAATCACGGCAGTAGCAAACAAAGGGTCGTTCCAACTAGAAACATTGGAAGGAAGGTTTCTACCAAACAATTAGAACATCACCCATCTCAAGTACTTCAACTTATAAGGACAAATGTTCTCTAATTCGTACTGTCTTTCCCTCACCCGGGTTTTGTCCCAATTGGGTTTTCTCGGGGAGGTTTTTAACGAGGAGACGGAGAGGGCATCTCGAAGTTAAATACAAGTTCATCGCTCGACCTCTCAAATACTTCTCTAGGTCGGCCAATGAAGGGACTAGATAAGCTGGGACTTCTCCAATGTATGTATAAGCAGAGGAAAAACATGTAAACTTCTCCAATGTATGTACGAGAAACGCGAAGTATGAAAACACACGATGTTCACATGTCTCCACCAAGTTTAAACATTACACCAATCCAGGAACTCATATTCGACCTCGTTCGAATTAATAACGAGCACTACTCGACCTTTCTCGAATCAACTCATATTCGACCTCGTTCGAATTAATCACGAGTAATATTCGATCTCGCTCGAATCAACTCATATTTGACCTTGTTCGAATTAATCACGAGCAATATTCGACCTCGCTCGAATCAACTCATATTCGACAATTGAATTAATCACGAGTAATATTTGACCTCGCTTGAATCAACTCATATTCGACCTCGTTCAAATTAATCACGTGTAATATTCGACCTCGCTCGAATCAACACACATTTGATCTCGTTCGAATTTATCACAAGTAACATTCGACCTCGCTCGAATCAACACACATTAGATCTCGTTCAAATTTATCATAAGTAATATTCGACCTCGCTCGAATCAGCTTATGTTCGACCTCGTTCGAATTAGTAAAGAATTATATTTGACCACACGAACTCAACTCAAACTCAACCTGATATAGAGTTTAATTTACAAGTCAACCTCGTTTGAGTTAATTATGGCGATAGGGGACTTCACCCAAATTCAGTCGAAAATGTACTCGACCATGTTCGTGGCAGCACATGCCGACACAATCCTTCTAAAGAAATCATTTGAATAAAAATGGTCAAAGAAAAGAAAAAGATCCAATAACATACAACGAAAGGTTATAATCATTTCATTCCAAAAACTATATTACAAAGGGTCAGAAAGACGCCCATATACAAAAAAAAAAGAAAAAAACTAAGTACAAGGCACTACTCTACACCGTCCCCGCCTTCATCGCCATCACCCTATCCACCGTCTGGATACTCGTTATCGTACCAAGCGTCCTACTCAATCTTGTACAACTCGTCCTCACCACCATGCGCCCTCGGCGTAGCAGGGTAGAAGCCACAGGAAACTCGAGCTTCACGCGCCTTAGCACGAGCATCCTCAAATTCAACCTCAGTTACCCTGTTAGCCGCCATCAGATCTCTAAGGATATCCAACTTGGCCTCAGCATGAATCAATTTTCATATGAATCCCGCGACACTTCATGAAAGGAAGAAGTATGAGAAGAGGACGGTCGAGCCAACAACTGCACCTTCTCGGCCTCAAGAGCGGCGACCTTATCATTCAACTCGGAGACCTCCCCCTCAAGCCCGCCAATCCTCTCATCAAGCTGAGCCTCCCTAAGTGTGTCCGCCTCACGCTCCCGTTCGAATTGAAGGACGCGAACGGACTCCTCTATCGCGCCACTTTGGCCAAAGCCGCCTTCCTGGTTTCATCGACCCTGTTCTGTCGTCGCCTCAACCAGCTCATCGTTCAGGGCATTGAATTGGGTCGAGATTGCTCAAGCTCTGCCCACAGGGATTCCAGTTTGGTCTGAAGATCTGTGCATTTCGCCCAACCCCCCTGCTTACCTCGAGCTCGCCCTCCTTGGCCCTAAGCGACCCCTCGAGCTCGCTGCACCTTCGGATAACCTTCACCAACTCTTCATCCTTTTTCCTAAATTCGTCTCTAAGATCCTGGAAGCTTCCATCTGTGCCGAGCAGAAGACACATTGTATGATGCTTGGAGCGGTGCTCACGGTACTTCGACTGCATTTTCTTGAAAATAGCTCTTCTGCTCTCTTCAAGACGAGCGCACTCGATCTCCAAAATGAAAGTCGAGCACAGAGAAAATAGGAGAGAAAAGTTAGTGAAAATAAATAAGAAAAAGAGAAGATACAAAGAGCAGTAACCAGAATACTTACCCGTAGCGCCATCCCTGATATGCCCAACGAAAGGGTGTTGTCGTTTAGTGTTTTCAATGTCGACGCCTCGACACAATAACACAGGGGACCCAAGTCAGGGACTACGCTCTCCGTGGGCTTCAACAGATCAAAGTGGAGGTGGATGATTATGCTGCGGTGGGTCCCCTCCGTCCTCACCTCCACCAGGGTAAATCCTTCATTGAACATCCTGACCTCTTTAGGGTCGATGTTGGAACCAGATTCGTAGCTGTCAATGGCTACGTTCTTCCCCCTCACCTCGGGGGAATAAGGGATGCCAACATGCCCCGGCGGAAATGGATCACTCAATAATGCGACCTTAACCTCCACGGCCCGCTCATCACTTCCCCCCAACGACCTCAAGCAGGTTGGCAATGTTCATATTTTCTAAAGGGGACCGAATCTCAGTGTCCAAGGACACGCCACCCTCAGCCGCAGCCACAACCTGGTCGGGACCACCAACTGCTAACCCCTCGACCTCCGTCACCTCATCGCTGAAATTTATCCTCCGCCTCTTTATCAACGGAGCTACATCTTCTTTGCTTGGCGACGACTCATCTACAAAGTGCAAAAAAGGAGGAATGGGAATCCCCACCGATGGAGCTGTTGTACGACGGCTAGGGTTACGTCCGAGCAGGCTCACCCATAGCCGCAACGAGCAACGACCCTTTGGAAACACTCGATTGGCGGAAGGCGGGGGTAAGGGCTTTCTTCTTCATTGAAGGCCTTCGACCTGATACAAATAAATCCATCAAAAAAAAGAAGAAGAGGGCAACAAAGTCCAAATCAAAGACTCACCGAATACAGAAGGCCTGCGGCCGAATTTCTTGTGGAAGGATGACCACTCGCGAACCCCCACCATGCAGGGAAAATTTGGATCACCTAGTATCTGATGCCAGAGACCAACATGGGGGGATCCCTTTCGGTTGCACAAAAGAAGAAGAAGATCAGCAAGGTCATCGGCAAAAAAAAATGAAACTAAACGAAATAAGAGATCAGTTGGAAGAGGTAGTTACGAGAAAAATTCCATACTTCAGGGAATCCACTGGGATTCGTCACCACGTGCTCAGTTCTGACGTAAAAAAGTGAAAATTGAAACGATGGTTGGCTCTGTCGTCCATACTCACGACCAATCCTTTGGTTCCACAATGATGAAGATGCAACATCGTACCTCTGAGGAAGTTCGGTGCGAATAGGTGTAGCAAGTGACAAAGTGAAACTCCACTGTTGGCCATCTTAGCGTACTTCTCCAGCATCAGGAAAAGTTTGTAGATATACGGAGAGAGTTGGGTCGGGCAGAACTGGTAGTACCGGCAGAATTCCTCCACCAATGGAGGAAGAGGAAGAGAGTAGCCTACGCGGAACGGGTATGTGTAGAAGGCGCAATACCCTGGTCGATGGACTTGAGCCACGTCGCTACCGGCCGAAATCAGGTCGATGTGGGAGGGAATACTGTATTTGGCCATTAATTCGGCCAAGACAGCCTCGTCTAGTTCGAAGAGCACGGACTCAGGTTCTTCCGTCGCCGATTTCGAGAAATCGGACCTGGCTTTGTCGTTACGAGGAATAATCTCGTCCACTATCGGAAATCTCTCGTCACCAGCAACGGCAACAATGTCATCTCCATGAGGAGGCATCCTCACTGAAACTGGTGTTGGTTCAGACGAAACGTCAGAGATATGGGAGGTGGTTGCCATCTTCAGATTAATCGAAAGTTTTGAGAGTGTGGTTTTAATAAGAGGAAGGAATTGCAGGAATTGATCAAACTAGAGATTGCAAAAAAAACCCAGAAGCAAACTGAAACTAAAACACAAGTAGGAGAAGAAGGTGATGAAAAGCAAAGGCTCAAGGAATGGGAGAATGTAAAGTTTGGCTTAAGGGGCTCTCCACTGGTATTTATAAGAGAAGAAGCACCCGAATCGAGAACGCCAATCGTAAGTTGCACGGAAATTGAAACGATAGAGGCACAGAAACAACGCGACGCGTTGAGAAGACACACAATGATGGAGCCTGCAACAATGATGTCACCCTAGGTTGACATCACAACGAGTTGTGGTTCTTGAAGCGCCACATTGCCACTCCGTACAAACTCCTTCCCACTCAATCTCCTCCATCTGAATTTCCCAAGCACGACAGGCGACGTCTGCTCAGCAAGATCGACCAAATGACGACCTTGCTAAGCGGATGGACTAACTGTATGGGTCAAAATCAGATTGAGGATCAAGTCGTGCAGAATTGGACGAGGGGAGCAACTTGCGAACTGTTAAAAGTGGCGTGGTAGTGGACGACTAGTGATCTCACGAGTCGAGTAGCTCGACAACCAGTTGCGGTCGAAGTCGAGTAGTAGAGTTAGAAATAACGACTAGTTTTATATTGGGATCTATAAAGGGAATTCTGTTTGTACTTTTAGGGCTCTTTGAGAATATCCCGTATAAATAGAATGAAAGAGGAGGAAAAAGACATGTAATGTTCCATATGATAATAACAATTGTAAAAGATAAGCTTTGAGAGAAAATACAAAGAATTACTTTTCACTAGATTCAACCTTTTTGTGAACTATTCTATTGTCATTTCCATCAAATTCAAGAAAATGCTTAATATTCTATCTTACTCGTATCATTCATCATTGCCAAAGGAAGGAATCCTCCACCCTCTTCAATATTCGGTGAATCTTCCCCTCTATTTACATTTATTGCTATTTAATATTATTTATTGCTTGCTCTCATTACATAACATTACATCTGATCTCATTTATTGTCCATATCTCATTCTGAGTATACTGTTGTTCACATTATTCAAATATTTGATATAGAACCATTAGCTCTAATTAGTATTGACTTCCCTAAATAAACCATTAATTAGTTTAACCAAGGATCGACTCACTTTGTGGTAAAAAATTATTAATGACACAAGTTCGTAGTTATTCAATTCCTGTACTGATCAAACTACCAATAATTTGTGCCACAGCTCGACTATATATATGGTCAGCCACGTTTGGCTTGAATATGTAGTGGAAAGAATTTTATAATGCATTAAACGTTTATCTTAGATTGAACTAGGTAAGTATTCTATGTAATTTTTTCTTCGATTGCAAAGTTAATGCGGAAAGTAAGTTTCAATATGCAAATCGTTGATGATTAACTTAGATTTAAATTGATTATTGACAAGATGAAGATTTCTTAGTGTTAATTTCTGCAATGAGATAAAGTATTTATAAAAAGCAAAGTGATAACTATTGCACTGTATCTAAATAGACGTGTCTTTTAACAAAGATTGGATACATCTCTTTAATTAATTAACTACTAGAATGTCTCCTAAAAGGATTGGGCATATCTTTTTCCAAAAAATATTGTGCCTTTTCCATAATAAGTACATTAAATTTCGGATCACTCAACTAAATTTCTAACAATCTCTCACATGATTCAAAAATTTAAGGAATACAAAAGCAGTCTTCTATAACGATATTGGTGAAGATGTCTCATGGACTTGACCATCACTTGTATGAAAAAATCCTATCTGAACTCTGAAGGATCATATTGAACTTTAGTCTTGAACTAGGATTTTCTAGTCCGATTTTCAATTTAACATCACATTATACGAGATGTTTTTTTTGAGTTCATTAATTGGGTTGCACTTTAACGCGTTACGCTAGTATCTTGATTCTTGAGTCCTCTAGAGAAAGTCCAATCTCATAAGTTGCAAATTGCACCTCAAAATCACACTTAAATAGGTAAATTCTTCAAGAATATGTGTAACAGAAGCATATCCTACATTATTGGCTACTATAATTTTACATAGCTTGTGCTCTTCCTAGCCGTTACATTAAGTACCATGAAAATTATTTATAGTGGGACTAAGATAATAAATAAATAAAAATTTATAGTACTTATCCAATTATTGGTAAGCTTGTTGTTACCACATTGAACCTTCATCGTGGGATCTCCAATAGTAAGGTTGGGTTACCATTATCAGTAGTGATCCTCAATTTTTTCATTTGAAGTGAAATACTGTACTACTTTTCTCAATTTAATTAAAACAACAGAAACCTATGTTAAGGATATATTTATAAGATATGACATTCTTCTGTAAACTTATTTTAATTTCTATGATTAATTAAATTCCGGCAAACAAATTATGATCAGCCTATGTTTTAATAAGGTCAAAAGGAAAAACGTAATTATAGGTATAGTAGAGATGGTACCACCACTAATTAGCGGCAACGGGTAAAAGATGCAGAGAATTAGGGGTGACGAGGGAAAACAAGTTGAAGTCCGCTGTTTTTGAAAAGTCAAGTAATTTTCTTGTTTCAGTGTACGTTTTGACACACAGATAACCAGAAGAATATGACAAGAGCAACTGCTAGAGAAAGACATGGGTATTTTCTCGCTTATATCGGTAACTACAAAGATTAGTACTCCTATTCTATACTTGAGTCCGGAACCTAAATAAGCTAAAATTAGATAAATAGAACAAAAATAAGTCAAAAAAAATATATATAACCGAACTATGTATAACGCCACATAGTGTGGCGTTATACACTAACAGTAACTGTGCCGTTAGTGTATAGCGCCTCATAGTGTGCCGTTATACATACTGAAATTTCTGACGGACAGGTATAACGCCATAGTACCCGGTGTTATACCTATTTTTCTGTATAACGCCGTGTACTGTGGTGTTATACCTGCTTCCTGGGCCCACCAATAATTCAAAAAGCGTATAGTGCTTACTGCTTTGGCGCTATACAATTAAAAAAAATAATTTCTCCGGCCAGGCATTATATATAAAGTGGTTCGAACTGCATTTCATTCAATCACAAAAAAATTTCAACTCTTGATCATACGTTTATTGTTATTAAAATTCTCAAGCATTTTTTGATTATGTCTGAAGAGCGTAGAATAAGAGTTTCATTATATTGGGAGGGGAGGGAGGGGGGGGGTGAGGTTGTGATGGAGAATAACTCTGTGGGCTACAATTTACCTGCTCAGTGTCATGTTAAATTGCCACTAACCATGGAGTACGATAAATTGATATCGTTGTTATGCAAAAAAATGGGTGTGAGCAAACGTTCAGTGTTACTTAAAGTAACCGGACGATATCCGTATTCCGTCACTCCGCAAGGGGTTGCTTTTTACTCGGAGTTTAACATCAACGATGATGAAACTTTGAGTGATTTTCTAAGGACTATGGATGAATGCCGGGAATTTCTCTTAATCACAATGTTGGAGATGTACGTGAAGGTTGTAGACGTTCCAAAAAATGAGGTTGTGTGTAGTAGAGATACCCCCAAGTCATCGGGTGATTATTCTGGAGCAGTTTTTGCCGGACAGGTTCCGGATGAAAGATTTTTCTTTGATTTAAACTTATCACCGCCGGGGAATGTGGAGGGAGAAAATAATTTCTATCATGCTTTCCAACATTCACAAGACGAGTGATAAATTTATGTTGTGATTTCTGTTAATTATGTATACTTTTAGTGTATTGAATTTGTATTAACGCTCATATATTGAATATGGGGCATCGACCGGATATGAATTTTATAAGTGGCCCATCCGGTAGTCATCACCCAATTGAAAACGTCAATCATGGAATTTCATCACATTACGACTTGTAAGTCAAGTTATATAGCTATATGAAAAGTATTTATTAATTTCAGTAGCTTATATTTTTTTGGTTGTGCAGTAAAAACTAGCAAGTTGAACCACCCATACTCACTCAATTGCCCGAAAATGACGTATTACATCGGGACCTGACTGATGCACAGAGTGAGAAACATAATAGTGATTACGACAACAATGCCGATGAATCCGGAGACGAGACACCATTTCCTCGTGAGGATGGTGATGATGAGGATGAGGGGGAAGGACCAGATTTGAAGAGACCCCAACCTAGACGAAGAGTGTACGAGTCTGAAGTGCCATTTCATTCAAGGGAGATTCCTTACATTGATAAGTTGCCAAGCATGCGGGATGTGGAAGCTCTCACAAGGGATTTTGATGAAATCCGGGCAGCAATATGGGATGAGTCTAGACCAATGGTGCTTGCAAAGGGGATGCTTTTCCCAGATAAAGCGCGCGTAAGCAGGACTTGTAAAATGAACAACGTAAAAGAGTGTCCTGAGATGCAGGTAATGGAGTCAAGTTCGGATGTATACAAGGTTGTTTGTCGCAGGTGGTTTTGGCCATGTCCTTGGATGTTGCGTGCGTCCAAGAAGAAGACAGGTATGTGGAAAGTGGGTAAATACATTCCCATCCACACATGTGAAATGGACACATTCAACGGTAATCACTTCAACTTGGATATTGACTTGATTTCTCTTGTACTTATTCCGTACATCGAAGCGTCCATAAGGTATAAAATTAAAGAGTGCATTACATCAGTCCACCAGGAATATGGTCATACCATTACGAGAAGAAAGGCATTTCTTGGGCACAAACGAGCATTTGAAATTGTCTACGGTAACTGGGATAAGTCTTTTGCAGGTCTACCAAAGTACATGGCCGCACTGCAACACTTTAATCCCGGAACAGTCGTTGAATGGAAGCTTGAGCGGAGTTCGGGAACACCAGAATACATATTCAATTACGTGTTCTGGGCGTTTAAGCTAGCAATTGATGGTTTTTTGCATTGCCGACCCGTAATATCCATAGACGGAACTCATGTCTATGGAAAGTACGATATCAAGATTTTGATAGCCGTGGCAGTGGATGCTAATGGCCAGATATTTCCTCTGGCTCTTGCTGTTTGTGCCAATGAAAGCACAGAGACGTGGATGCTGTTTTTGAACCACCTGAAAAAGCACGTTGTGAAATAGCGTTCATGTATTTGTCTAATATCTGATTGTCATGGTGGTATATTACGTTCTGTGGATAACATGCCTACATGACAAGAGCCTTATGCATACCACAGTTACTGTATGAGGCACTTTAAGGCCAATTTTCATAAGGTATATCCCAAGAAGGATCTACATGATTTGATGTGAATGGCAACAACGGACCACCAACAACACAAATTCCGGAGGCATATGGAATCTATTAGGCAAGAAGACGAGGCAGCCTATTGTTGGCTAATGCGACATAACCCTGTAAAGTAGACTTTGCATGCGGATGGTGGCAGACGATGGGGATTTCTTACTACAAACGTGTCAGAGTCCTTCAACGGGTTATTGAAGTCGGCAAGAGGATTGCCTGTCATAGCCATGGTGCGAATGTCGTTCAAGCAGATGGCGGAGAGGTTTGTTGAACGGTCTGCAGCTGCAGCTGAATTGATGAAAAGGGGTGTTGAATTTATGCCAGTGTCGATGCATAGATTTGAGAAATACAGACGGCGAGCACATTGGCATTCATTTTTGCAGTATGATAACGAAAGAAATGTTTTTGAAGTTCGCACCGCTATCAATCAAAATCGGGGGAATAATGTACATATTGTAAATGAATCATCAAGGTTATGCTCTTGTGGGAAATATTCCATATACCATATGCCTTGTTCACATGCCATCAAGTGCTTTCAACGTATTAGTTTTGGGGAGACCAACTATGTTGATCAACAATATAGTTTTGCCAATTACCTAAACACTTATAGTGGTCAGTTGCAACCAGTGGGTGCTGAGCATTATTAGCCTCCGGAACCATTTAAAATGGTGTGTAACAAGTCATATTTGCGTAAAATACAGGTGCAGAAGAGAACGCGCATACGGAACCAAATGGATGTTAGTGATACCGTTTATGCGCGCAAATGTGGTATATGCTCGCAAACAGGACACGACCGTCGAAAATGTCCTTCAGGTGGTTTGGGTGGCAATACTAATCAAGCTCGTGGTGGGTGTTCTTCTAGTGTGCCAAACTACCCTTGAGTTGATGTTGTAATAATTTCATGTCTATGTATATGTTCCAAGATTTATGAAATAAAATTATGCTTGTTAATTATGAT
>ML391957.1:14172-61575 GCA_005239525.1 Nicotiana knightiana | reverse complement strand
CCCAACCCCGGCTCCTGCTTTAAGCAAAATTCTATGTTGTCCGTGTATCACTGATCATCCAATTCGTTTTACTGGGGGTCATAGAGACAGTAACCAACCCCTTGAATTTTCCTTCCTTGTATTGCAGAAAGTGCTTTCTGATAGATATATTTTACAGGAGAAGCAATGTGCTTAGGAAACACTTCTATAAATGATGCATATCCGTACTTGCTTGGTGCCTACTTGTTGAAGGAATTTAATGGTGTACTCGCACAGTAGCACTTATTTTGCAGAGATTATGTGCATGGTTTGTTTATGCAGTGAATAATAATGTAGGATTATTTTTGCGGCGAATAATAATGCAATGATTGATGTTGGAATGGTGTAGGGATTCCCTAATTTATGTGCATTTTACTCTTTACTCTTATCCTCGTAGTGCTAATACATATGCTAATCCCTTATTCTACCTTGTGTAAAATAATACTTATTTCTCGTATAACTTATACCAGAATTAGTAATATCGCGTTTGGTTAATGGTATTTAACTCCCCCCAAAACCAAATGATGACATTAATTATACGGGGATTATGTTATTTATGCAGAATTTACTAAGTGGATGTTTGGACGTGTAGAATTGTAAAATTCCGAAAAAAGTGAAAATGATTTTGAAAATTAAAGTTGTGTTTGGACATGAATATAATTTTGGAAAATTATGGAAAACAACATTTCGAAGTTTTTCATATTTTCGAAAAATTTCAAAATTCGTCTTCCTTGGAAATTTTATGGCCAACCACTAGTTTCGAGAAAATGAAATTTTTCGACAATAAAACGAAAAAAAACTTATGGCCAAACAAGCTCTAATTCGAATATTCGATGCCCCAAATTGATTTTGAGGATGATGCCCAACGACTTATCGTGAGATTCGAACCCGTAATGTGAGTCCAACACGCATATCATACGCTGCTCGCTTACCGTTGTGGGGGGTGTTGGGGGGGGGGGCATGCATATCTTTTGCACTTCCAAACACCATAATCCTTTCAATTTAGACCCACTGTTATTAGATTCAGCACCATCTAGAGTCTCATATGAAAGAAAACATGTCCACATAAGTTCTTTGATCTTTTGTAGGCGTGAAGAGAGAGGGGATGGGAATTGGAGTTGACACCCTCTTTTTCATGCAGTTGAGAAATGGGAGAATGGATAAGTCTGGAAAAATAAAGCAATAGAAAATGCTTTACTTGATATAGTTTGCTTACAAGAAGTGTAGAAACATTGCACAAGTTTCTCTTGCTTATGTACAAAGAGAAGAAATACATACAAAAAGGAGTTAAACATGACAAACTGTAATCACACAGAAGGACCTGATCTAAGTACCCTCTCTAGTTTTTCAGCCTTTGAATAGTCATTTTCTGTGAGAGGACCAGCAGGGAAAGGGGTGATCTCGACAATAAGATGTGGCGTAGGGAGCTCATCAAACAACGCTCGCACATTGTTGCAACAGACACTTTCTCCATGAGCACTCTCCCTCCTAATCTGACAACCCTAGAAAAACAATAAATACTTCTTAGGAGATGTTGAACAAAGATACATGTCACTCATATTCAGAAATAGTCGTTATGGGAAACGCCAAACAAATTTTCTTTTAAGGTCTCGTTACCTTATGAGAAGTGGCATCTCTGAAGTGGTCATCGTCTGATAACAAGGAAGCAATGGCTTTGAGAAGGCGTCGCCCTTCAGGTTTAGATGGTATCCTGTAATTTCGTCTTAGTGTTCCCTTAGTAGTCGGATGCCATTTGCTCACTAATTTCCTTCTGTCAGAAGCTTCCTTCTCTGGTAAACAAGAATTCCATTAAGTTTTGCATTTACAAAGCGGCTGAATGGCAGAAAATGTTCAGAGAATAACTGGTCTGAAGATGAGCTGCAACTACATTTACATAAATGTAAATCATACGTAACTAAGAGTGAGCAACTTTATCAATAGTAAGTGGCATATGTAAAACCGCTGGAGGTAGCAAGTGGCATTGTCAAAGTAACTACTTGTACAGGTAATATCATGTACGAAGACAAAAATACATTGTCGATTAACATGAATATATTAAGAACATTCAAATTCTCAATGTCGTGATTCCCTTCTCATTGATCCTCATTTTGTCCACTTCCAACTGCTTTCATCCAAAAGGAGGACAAAGGAGGTGAGAATCAGTGTCCTATGGCAATGTAAGACTGTACAAAGAGCATAGCCCTTTTTTTTTTGTACTATAGCTGTTGATGTTTATATCGGTTGATCGTAGAAGAAAAATTATTATTCATTCCGATTAAGCTTCCTTCCTGTAAATCTAGAAGTTCTTCTTAGATACAAAACCATGAGGCCTTAACAAAGCTCTTAGGGGTTGTTTGGTTTGAAGACAAGTTATGCTGGATTAGTTATGTTGGGATTAGTTATGTTGGATTAGTTATCCTAGCATTATTTCTTATTGATTGTTTGGTATATTGTATTAATCTTGGGATTGTCAATTTACTGTTTTATCCTTGGATAACTTATCCTGGGATTATTATTCCTTCCATCCCCTGACAGGTATAAGTTATCCCGGTACCATTATAATCCTGGAATAACTTATCCCATGATTAATAACCAAACAAGAGTTAAGGAACAATCAAACCCCTCTATGATAGCCGCGTTTGTTCCAATATTTTTTGGATGCTATAGTGAAGTGCTGCTATAGAGGACATATATTATTACATAACATACAAAATCAGGTCCACAAAAATTTGGCTTTTATAGTGAATAGCTGTTATATAGGGATGTTGTTCTACAGAGGTCTGACTGTAGTACTAAACTTTTATCCCAGGACTATTTTTGCTTATATGTCATACCAACGACCCCTTAAGGATTTAAAGTTGAGCTCGAGACATAAAATCCCATCAATATAGTTTATGTAAAACTACTATGTTGGTTTTTCCTAAGCTAGTCTTGACTTTAGAACATTGATCAAAACAGTTGGTCATGTAAGTAATACTCCTATCAATTGCCACAAGAATTAAAGAGAAGAAAGAACCACTCTAAGCCAGTATTTTTCTAAAAGTAAGACTAGTGAACAATTGTTGATCAGCATATCAATAGATGAACTCATACAATACAAATCTTCATTCCTAAAGTACAAATACAAACAAAAGTAGATGTACCAAAGAACACTCCACAAACCTGGTTTGCTTTGTAACTCTTCAAACCATTTGGCAAAACCCAAATCAGCATTCCCATCAGTCTCCAAATCTACAACCAAAACACATCACAAATCAAGCTAAAAGACTCAAAAACCACACTTCCCCAATAAACAAAACAACCCCATTTCTCATTAACACACCATAAATCAACCTAAATACATACTCAAATATCATACTTTCCCATACTAAAAAACAACCCCATTTCTCATTATCACACTACAAAAAGTACTGAAATATCATACTTTCTCATATATATAAAACAACCCCATTTCTCATCATCACACTGTAAATCAAGCTTATTACTCAAATAACATACTTTCCCATGTAAAAAAACAACACCATTTCTCATTATGACACTGTAAATCAAGCTAAACACTCAAATGTCATACTTCCCCATATAAAAAAAGCAAGCCACTTTCTCACTATCACACTAAAAATCAAGCTAAATGTTCAAAAATCACACTTCCCAATTAAACAAAACAAGCCCATTTTTTATTAACACACTACAAATCAAACTAAATATCAGATATCATGATTTTCCATATTAAAAAAAACATAATTTCTCATTAACAATTTATGAATCGAGCTACAGACTTAAAAAAACATACTTATCCACATAAAGCAAAATAACCCCATTTCTCATTATCACACTACAAATCAAGCTAAATGCTCAAAAATCACACTTCCCAAGTAAACAAAACAACCCCATGTTTTATTAACACACTACAAATCAAGCTAAATATCAGATATCATGCTTTTCCATATAAAAAACAACACCATTTCTCTTTAACAATTTACAAATCAAGCTAAAGGCTCAAAAAAACATACTTCTACACAAAAACCAAAACAACTCCATTTCTCATTATCACATAACAAATCAAACTAAATGCTCAAAAATCACACTTCCCAAGTAAACAAACGACCCCATGTTTTATTAACACACTACAAATCAAGCTAAATATCAGATATCATGCTTTTCCATATAAAAAACAACACCATTTCTCATTAACAATTTGCAAATCAAGCTAAAGACTCAAAAAAACATACTTCTACACAAAAACCAAAACAACCCCATTTCTCCTTATCACACTACAAATCAAACTAAATACTCAAATATCATACTTCCCCCATACAAAGAAAAAACCCCATTTTCCATTCTTGATGCTTCATACCTGAGACAAGTGGATTAGAAGGAGATCCAGCTAAGCCAGCTTTCAAGAGTGCATAAAAAACACAAACTCTACCAGCCCATATGACTGGAGCTTCAAGCAAAGTAGAATGAATGGTTGTTTTAGTTCTACCATTAGCAACACTAAGTGAGCTCCTTTTATTACCCAAATAAAACTTGTAATCAAGATTAGGTAAAAAAGATTTGGGTAACAAAGGAGAGGTGAAAAAGGTGAGATTTTTAAAGAAAAGATTGTTTCTTGAAATGGGTTGAGATGAAAATGTGAAGGAATTGGTTGTGGTTTGTAGAATCATTGCTTTTGATTGGATTTAGAAAGTGGAATAAAGTGAGAGTGAAGATTTAGGAAGCTCGCTGAGATATTTATAGAGATTACTAAATAATAAGTAAATTCAGAGGTTGATATTTTTTTTAAGGCGTGGAATGTGGATAAACATAAGGTTAATAATTTATGAATAAAACCAAAAATGAACTATATAGTGGGACCCCCTCTAAAAAGGCTTTGAATTTATTATCTCACAAAGCAAATATTTTAATTTTACGAACAAGGAAATAAAATTTAAAAGATGAGAAGACCGTCCTTGTAGTCTATATCTTTTTCAAAATTTTATATATTGAAGACCAAGAAATGAGAAAATGAAAATTGAACTACATTTATTATTTTGCTGTGATGATTTTGTTGAGAAAGTAGGGGAGCCTTAATGTAACGGTAAAGTTGCTGCTATGTGATTATTAGGAGATCACAAGATTTGAGCTGTGAAAATAACCTCTTGCAGAAATGCAAGGTAAGACTAGGGCACAATTAGGGGTGTTCGTGGTTCGATTTGGGTCGTTTTTTTTCTAAAAAGAAACCAAATCAAGTAAGTCGGTTTTTCAAATATTGGAACCAAACCAAACCAACTAAGTCGGTTTTTTATCGATTCGATTTTTCGGGTTTTTCGATTATTTATCAATTTTTTCTTAAATATGAGACATACACTACCAAATGCATATTCTGACGACTACATTTTCAACGTAATGCTATCGAACCAATTGTTCTTTGAGAAATTTATCATTTCTCAAGATATATTAATGATAATTGACTGAAATAGTCAATTAAAAATCGATTATTTTTTATATTAAATAAATTTTTGTACTTAGCAAAAGAAAACTACCCATCAAACTAGAAGGCAAAGAATTAAATTATTATAATAGTAAAGAACCGGACTAAAAATACAAATGACTAATATGTACTATAAAATTTTAGAAACTTTATATAAAAATATACATATATATAGGTGTAAAATTTAAGTAGCTATTTTATAGTCAGTTTATTCGAATTTTTCGATTATTTTTTGATTAAAATCAAAGCCAAACCAAACCTAAAAAGTAGTGATTTTTTGGTCGATTTGATTCAATTTTTCGTGTTTTTATGAACACCTCTAGATACAATATACCCTTATGGTTCTTATATATTTGTGCAAGATCTAAGCAGCAGTATGATTCCGTAGTTAATTCGGTAAAAAATTATAGGACATCCTTGGGGTAACGCGCCAGAAGGAGCTCTAGAAACTACTAAACTAGAAGGGTATTGGTAGTATCTTCTAGTATATTGAAAAACATGGTTTACTTCCACTTATTTTCCATTTTCTCTATCGATAAGATAACAGCACAACAACAACATACTCAATGTAATCCCGTCTGGCAAAAATATCGTCTACGGAAATTTTAATTCCGCTTTATCTGCTGCATTGAACACTAGATCACAGGTAAAGCACAAGCAGTTCTGGAATACAACATTCAACATCAATCAGTTCAACTAAAACCTTTATCTCAGAGAGATGAAACATTTCAGCTCCCTTCACTTCATCAATGCAGTAAGCAAAAAACAATGCCCAAAAAGTAAGGTACCAAAGTCAGGCAAATGTATCTATCTATACACAAAGATGTCATAATACATAAACAGGCCTTCAACTATAGCAAGTATTCCTTCCAACTTTAGGTGTACACAAATAGGCACCTCAACTTGTATAAAGTTGAACACGTAAACACAAATGCTGACATGACACTGACGTTTAAATTTTGGAGGTGTCTAGGTGTCATTTTGTAAGTTGGGGCAGACAAGTTGAAGTACCTACTCGTGCACACCCAAAGTTGGAGACATACTTGCCAGCTAAGGCCAAGTTTGAGGGCCTATTTATGTATCATGCCATTATTCTTTCCCCTTTCTGATGGCTAACTAATCATATTAAGTACACCACAAATGTACCCTGTTAATATCCTTTGTTTATACAAATATTTTGCTAAACTTTAAGAGCAAATGGGAACATATAGAAGCCTGCCAAAAGGAAAAAGAAAAGAACAAAAATGACATGCAGAAACCTGCTCTCTCACTAAGCTACATAGTAATAGTCTTTCAATACCATTAAAAAAACCTCACTACATGATAAAGCTTTACACTGTTTGTAACAAAATACAACTGAAAGAAGACCTGCTAAATCAAGGATTTAAGAGAGAAAGAGATGTGAAAAGAAAAAAAAAAAAAAGAGGACTACATAAAGAGAGACTAAGAGAAGAGATGTGGGGAAGCAAAAAAAGACCATATAAAGAGATATTGAGTAAAGAGATGTGGAGAAAGAAAAAATGGGTGCGCCCCGAAGGGGAGGAAAAAGAAAATTGAAAGGAAAAAATAAAAGGTAGCACTTTCTTCTTTATAAGGGTATGAATTCTGCACCTAGTAGGCTTCTCGAACTACACCCTCAGAGAACGCAATAATGTACATGTTCAGCGAGCTGCAACTGACTGAGTTTGGTCAGATTTTCACAAAACGAACATCGTTTTGTCCAAAAGCAGTTCCACATGCAGGACACTTGCGATGACGGATCTCTAAATTTCTCTGGATACATGGATTGCAGAAGAGATGATAACATTTTGTGATTACAACCTGCCAAATATTTAAAGAACAAAATCAGGTTCAAAGCATTGGTAGCGCATAATAAATAACAACCAAACCCTATACCTACAAGAAGCCATTTCTAGAGTTACAAAACCAATATGGCTTTTTGATCTTTATACATATACAAGGTAGCTGGCTTTACGGGCCATTTATACACCAAATATTCACAAAAGAAACCCTGCTTCCCGTGGTCAACCTTTACCCGAAAACAGAGAAGGGGACTGAGTATCCTGAACTAGAATCAAAAAATATATGCTTGCGGCAAAGTATTCAACCAGATAAGACTGCCCACTTCCGGAGCAAAAAGGAACACATGTACACACCTCTTTTGGCCGATCAAGACACACTCCACATTTGAGAATAGCCTTGCAATCATTGATTTCATCCTGCAGTCTTTGTACTGCAGCCTCGCCACTCGCAGAAGTCAACTCATCAACAGTTCTATTCAACTCTACTGCCTCTTCATCAAGCTTCTTTTTCTCACTCCTAGATTAGCAAAATTTTCATGAAATCTGAATAAAGAAAGAACTCATAGCAGATGCACAAACATATTATTTTTCGTCATGAGCAAGAACATTCTATAACATCAGAAATGCATGCAAATGCTAAATTCCAACACACAGCTGAATCCGTAAGACTTGAATAGACTATATTCAGGACCCAGTCCAAAAAGTCCTGTGCACAGAGCATTGACCTTTAGACCAGTAATGCATGTTTTATCCATGCTCCAATTAGCTATAATTAACCCCAGGCAACCCGCAGATTGCTCGTTAGCTCACATTCTACAGCAGACGTTAGATTAGGGCAGCCGGGTACATTAAGCTTCCGGTGAAGCGCCGGACCACAAAGATCTATTGTACGCCGCCTTATGCCGCATTTATGCAAGAGGTTGTTTCCATGGCTCGAACCCGTGCCAGCAACTTTACCGGCTACGCCAAGGGTCTATTGTACACAGACATTAGATTAAAGAACATTTATCCACATAAGGCTACGTAGTCTACATTCAACCTCAATTTTGTAAAATAGCAAACTAAACTACTAAGGCTTACCGTAAACTTTTTTTTGGGGGGGGGGGAGGGGGGGGTGTTTAATGAAAAGAGTTTGTTGAAAAGAATATCACCTTTCAGTTCCCAGTTCCACCCCTATTTCGGCCAACTTTCTCTTGAGCAGTTCGTATTCCTTGTCAGCGGAGGAAGCAGCAGATTTCAGCCACTTCAATTCCTTATCAGCATCTCCCAATTCTCGCTTGGCAGTTTCCAGGGTGACTGCAAGATGTCTATCGTCTTGGATATAACTTAAAGCTTCCGTGATGTGAACTTTCATCTACAACATATTATAATGGTTGAGAAAAGAACAAACAATTCCAAATAAAACCTCTACGTGCCACAGAAGAAGCAAAAGGCTACCTGGTCTTCACTTTGAGCCATCTTCATTTTCAGAGATTCCAGTGATGTTTTAGCCTTTTGATGTTTTGCTGTTGATACCTGCTTCCGAGAGAGAAGCAAGCTTTGTTCCTGCTTTATCTTCACGCTCTCAGAAACTAACTGCACTTGAAAGCCAGAAGTAAACATGACTACAGGCCAACTGCATCACTTTCTATGAATGAACACTGGGTGTAGAATATTCATTGCAATAAAGGGAAATATAATAATAGAGACCTTTATATTATAATCATCTCTCTCTGTCAGTTGCTGCAGAAGATGTTGGTTCTGTGTCTGCATGTCTTCATAGGCTTGACCAATAGTCTAAAATGTAAATAGATCAGAAGAAAGTCTAAAGAAAGTGATGCAATAAATTGTAACAAACGTATCCAGTTGAGTACCTCAATCTCGGAAATATAAGTTTCTGATTCCCCTTCTTTTATTTTTATTGCTTCTCTTAGCTCTAAAACACCTCTGCAAGGAAAACCTTATATGGTTACAGGATAAAAACAAGTATCTCTAATAAATTGCTAAGCTTGATCAACATTGGATACGCACAAGATCATTATTAGATTTTAAATCGATGATGGATGCACACTGGATAAAGCAGACATATACATGTGGGCATATATTAGTAGCAGGATACCTACTGCTAGTACTTTTTTTTTTTGGCTGCTGCTTGTTTTTATTTCTAAATAGGTGTTGGCTAAAGCAGATATATACATGTCGAGGTGGATGCAAGCTGGACGGACACTACCGTCGGCAAAAAAAAGATAAAAGGCATTGAAAGACTGGCCAACTATTGTTAGTGCAGCAAGGTGACACACAAGATTTTCACGTACGCACATTTCTAGACATTCAAAGACATAAATTATGATAACCAGAAAATGCATCATAAGTTTAGAAGCAAGCATCAGAGAAAGGAACCTGTCAGAAGCATCCAGTTCTGCCCTCAATTCTGCAATTTCTGCCTCAGCAGCGGAAAGCCTCTGCTGACAAGCAGCCTCAGCTTCATTAGCAGCTTTCACTCTCAATTCCAAATCATGTTCATTCAAAGCAGCTCTCAGGATTTCAGCTTGTGCGTGAGCTCTTTTCTCCGACTCTCTGATTTCCGTTATGTCTCTAGCAAAGTGGTCAAAGTCTTATTGTGAATATAGGAGACAACTAATTTAGTGAAAACATACTTTGTTTATAAGTGAGAAAGTCCCCGAGCGCCTGTTGGCACACGGTTTGAAACTTGACAGATAATGGGCCCACCCCTCTACTCTTCTCCAACTAAATACTGCATGTCGACAAAGTGGAACGAGTCTTTGCAACCTCCACAAATGTTTTTTTTTTTCAATATTATATCAGTTGCAATCCCCAAATATTTTAATTCTCAATGCGCCTGTGAGATCGTTTATTGCCACTTAATCATTTTCACATCATCTCCAGTTACATATAACGGCCAATAGAACACTAGGACATATATATATATTATATATAACACATACATACAACGTACATACATATACACGTGTATATGTCTGTCTGCGTGTGTGTATATGTTATAGACCAAAGAGTTGAAACTTCAAGTTCTCTAGAAATTTATATTACACGATTAATAAAATAGACCCAGAGATACTTCTATTTTATTCCAGGTTAAATCCCAAGAAGTGAAATTAAATTAATCTACCTGTTATCATAGATTTGCTGGCCAAGCATGTCCAAGAATATTTGACGTTCCTGTTTGTCCCTCTGCATCTTCTCAGCCTGCAAGAAGACTCGGGTATGTAACTTGTAATGACAAGGACAGAACTTGGTAACGAACAAGGAAAGGTCTATGCTAAAGCACTTACAAGTTCCTTTAGCGTTCGGATCTCCCCTGTCTGGTGAGCACATTTATTGATCAAGTTTTTGTGCGCAATAGCCTACAGCAACAAGTTGAACCATTTCAGAATAAAAAATGGAGTTACTTAAATTAACATCTGCTCTTTTCCAAAACGATGGTGTACAAGTCAGCTTACACGCACCACGATTATTCCCACAAGATACCTGCTATCTCCCACCAGCACAGGCACTGGGCAACTCTAGCTAGTTCCCACAAAGGCTCAGAAATAAAATGGAATCACTTGAAATATAATCTGTATATTCCCTATTCTTTCAGCTCCCTTTTTCATTTTTATTTTGGGTGCTTGTGGGGAAGTGACAAGAGAAACCAGAGACAAGTGGGGTCTATAATTCTGACCTTTCACTAGGGACACTGTGCTGATAGATCCCCCCCCCCCAAAAAAACCCCACCCCCACCCAAAAAAAAACCCGAAGAACCCAAAACACAAGATCACAAGGCAAATAATTCCACAAAGATTTAACAGCGGCATTGATGTAACACGCCCTCCAAAAGATCCTCCATTAGTTATCTAAATGGACACCCCAATCTCTTTTTTCCTAGTTAAGAAACTGATTTCCTATTTATTAACTGAGTAGTAATAAGATATAAATCATATTATGGCACCAAGACCAAACCTTTCTTCCTATTGAAGCTTCCAATGACTGTCTTTCTTCACGTAAGGAAACAGCTTCCTTAGCTGTCTCCTTCCAACGATTCAGCTGAGCTTCCATCATTTGTATTTCTTTTGATAAAGCAGAGCCCATCACCTGAAACTCCTCTTTAATGTCTTTTCTTCCTACAAAACTCTACCTTCAAGTAAGCAGATTATTACATAAACATACCAACTAAAAAATCTGACTTGAAAATACACCGACCTGCATCTTGGACTGCTTCTTCCATTTTGATTTCCAGCTCATTTTTTTCAATAATGCATCTGTGCATGCGATGCTCCAATTCCTCAATCCTTGACTCGGAGTTATCAACTGCTTTCCTTGCTGAATCCACAGCCTCTGCTTTCACAAGCAGTTCTTTCTCCCTCCGTGCGATGAAAGACCTGTCAGCCTGAATCTAATTATAAGCAAAGACGACAACAGGTACCATCTAACCACAATGTGAAATGAAGAGTAATGTAGCTTAACCTGAAGAGAGTCTGTCAGAGCTTTGTATCGCTCTGCCTCGGCATTCCAATGGTGACGTTGATCATGGAGTAAGGTATAAGCACGAGAAGAAGACACGTATCTGTCATCCTTTAGCTCATTCTGTATGGTTAGAAAAATCACAATTTAGCCTCAAGACATATAGATGCACTTGGCATTTTAATGTCAATTACATTTTAAATTTTGAAAAACTGAATCTAGGAGATTCTTGGTGAAAACCTGAAGATCTTGCAACTGCTTTAACAAATGTATATTATCTTCCTGGGCGTCTTGAAGCTCAGAGAGGCGGTCCTCTTTCAGTGCCTGCAATCAAAACATCATATTTAAATGTGTACATCACGTAGGCAAGCCACAGGGTAAGTTACAGTGACGGTACCTTTGCCTCTTCTATAGACTCCTTCAGTTCCCGCACACCTTTTGTTCGGTCTGTAGGCTTCTCTGGTGACATACTACCATTTACCGCACTTGAAACTATTACCTGCCCCCCAGTTGCCAAATCTTTCTGCATTTTCAGAGTAACTAACTTCCTTCTACTATCTTCAAGTTCTGACATGCTTTCCTCCAGCTCACCTTTTACCATTAGCAAAAGACACATATTCAAGGCACAGTGGCAGTTGCTCAAAAGACGTTAGCCAATACAAATAGATATTCGCATCCATGTCATTATGAGCAACGCCTGAAGTTAAGCGCTACATCTCCAATTTGAAATTCATATACCAAACACCAATCAATTTGATATCAAAGTTGAACTCAAACTCACAATGCTAATTAATTTTACTGGTTGTACTCAATACCTTACATTAGGTACATGTATGAGCTGAAAAATAGATGTGCACATCCATGCCATCATACACAATGGTTAAAGCTACACATTACATATCAATTTGAACAGCCACATACATATGCCCAAGGGGGAGTGATATCAATGTTGATCTGTAACTCATAGCACTGATTGTACTTGAGAGATTTCACAAATGTATGCGTATGAGCTAAAAGATTGTGTTCACGTGTGGAATAAAGGAATGTTGCAAATACCTTCAAGGCGCTTTAACTCAGATTGATCCACTGAATGGCTTTGATTACAAGCTTCGATTGCATCAGCATATTCTTTGTGTTTCAAATGAAGAACATCAATTACTTGACGAAGATAATTAGCCTCATCTTTCATCATATCATCAATCTTATTTAAAAGAATGACAGTATCTGAAAAATTCCAATGATGGTAAAATAATCAGATTAGACCAGATTCAAGCAGCAGATAGTAACAAAATAAATTCTGAAGAAAACTAACACTTGCAAAGTAATCAGAGAATAAAAGGGGAGGGGGAAAAGTAGGACCACATCAAGGTCTTTCCAGGTTCCCAACCTTCTGCTGATGGCTTTCCTTCCAAAACATGAGTAAGATTTTCGGTTTTAATACGCTGAGCATCAATAGCATTTTCCAACGATTTCATCAATTCAAGAGTAGAAGAATGACGCAGATCAAGAGCTTCTCTTATATTCACAATGGATCCAGTATTGTCATTGCCTGGAATAGCATTGGTTTTCAACACCCTACACAGGAACATTTCCTCCGCAGGACAAGATGGAACTGAACCTAAATGTTATTAGAAATCAACGAGTTATTCTCAGTACAATGCAAAAGAGCTTATCTTTTTCTATATTGAGCTCCCAGGATAATAAAGAAACCCAAATTCACTTATACTTGTAACAAGCCAACCTCGAGAATAATCTAGATGATCCAAGCTCTTCAAAGCAATTTGATCTACCCCACTGGATGCTCCAAGGAGAATCAGATCATCATCTAACTACATGGAATTATTTAGAAGACCATCAAACCAAGGCAAATCACAAGTTAGGCTATTTAGGTCAATCACCACACCATTAGGATACCTAAAGAAGTTACCTGATTCCAGATTCGATTTAACTTAACCAAGAAGTTATCATAAGAAGCTTGTCTGTCCCTCAATTCTTTCATTTTGGCTTCAAGATCATGCAACTTATGTTTCTGCGCATCTAGCTGCTGAACTAGTTTTTGATTTTGATAATGGAGAACTGCAGCATCAACCTGCCAAAAAAAGAAACCCAATCTATCATCCATCTTTATTAAATTTTATACATGTTTGGGTCCCTAAGGCTTTGTTCTAGTTGTAAGAGTGCAGCGCTATGTGTGGGTTCGGCGCACATCACGGTTCGTACCCTGGTGGACAAAAGCCTGGCATTTAAGTGGAGAAGTATAGAGGCAGGCCCATAATCTACTGAATTTCAAATCGTGCGCCATTGACCCTTGGAGATTTCTCGATTATCAAAAAAAGTTTTAAACATATTTGGAACACATGTTACACCTTCAATTCATCCACATAAAACAAAGAAAATGGAATTTCTCATTAACATTCTTGCCAAATTAAATACTACCATGTAATTTTTGTGCATCAAGAGTTATTTATTTTCTTAAGCAAAAGCAAAGAAAACATTGTACAGCAGGTTAGACAAAGATAATAAAAAAATAATATGTAATTTCACAAAGCCAAATGCAACTACCGATACAGATTACTTATCTGCAACACTTTACTCTCAAGGATATGTTACTTTACCTCTTAAATTGAGTTATCCCGACACAAACATGAGCATATATTGACCAGTAGTGATAAATGCAAATGTAAGAATGTTGCTTCTCTGCATTACAGGAATACACATATATATACATATATGCACTCTTCTATTTTTTGCAACAGATGCGTCTAAAGGAAACAGAATTTGTACAAGATTCTATCAATAAAGTTATTGCTGATTTTATTTTTATTTTTAGATCTTTTTAATGGTAAGTTATGTAGACTTTTCTAGGAAAAACTTTTATAAGATAGCCATGATAGTCCTATTACAGTCACTATCACCACAAGATTTAGTAAGTTTTCTGCTGATAAGGAATTGAGATATGCCCCATCAAAAAATTAACTAAAGAACAATACATTCATTCATATTATTGACTAAAGGAAACAAAAAAGGTAATCAGATAGTGACACAGTGAGCAGGATTTTCCCCAAAAGGAAGATATTCAAATCAAAACCACCCTGTCCGCAGATTTCCCAAATTTGAAATTCAAAATAAATTTTACTATTTTAGACCGGGAAAATTTCATATCTAAATCAGCTCAACTAAAGTTCAACCTTCTAGATAACTCTATCAAATCAAAATTTCATTACTTTAAAATGGACGGAGTAACTACTTACCTACATATGTTGACATAAAAAAATGAATAGCACAGGAGATAACAGTTCCTTTGTCTCAAACCCCTCGAGCTACCAAAAGAACTACATGTTCTGCCATTCACTAAGACCAAGAATTTGACCGTTGATACCAGAACTTAATTCTTCCATTCACCAAGACCAAGAATCTGACCGTTGATACCAGAACTAAATTCAATTCCGCCACCTATTCTGCAATCCTGTTTTCAACATTACAAAGCAAGGAACTCCCAGTTCACACGATCACAGGCCATCTTAAGGTCCCATTTCATCAAGATCCCCGGCTCTCCCTGCTTCCTTCGAGAGTCAACCACTTTGTTTGCCATTAAAGTTGCATTAAGATTTGTCATCCTTCCACGAATACATTCTGAGAGGCACACACTGTTTCATCCAACGCCTTCTTTATTCTACTAGAAGCACCTTAGAAATTATCTTGTAGATATTTCCCATTGGACTTATAGGCAGGGGCGGATTTAGGGGGGGCGGAAGGGGGTTACCCGAAACCCCTTCGCCGAAAGGCAAAATCTGTTTTTTACCTCTATATATTAAGTTTTGAATCCCCTTGACACAGTCCAAAAGTGTAGCTTAGTGGCCAAGGGGGTTCAATACTTTTGTAAGGTCATTGGTTCAATTCCCACTAGCTACGATCTTTTTTAACTTTTTTCTTTTTGAACCCCCTTCGCGAATTTCCTGCCTCCACCACTGCTTATAGGCTTGTAGTCCTTGATGTTCATAGCTCCCTCCTTTTTTTGGTATAATGGCTACAAAAGACGCATTTGTTTTGAATCTAAAAGAGAAAATTTCTTACTCCGAGTACTTGCTACAACTCTCTCGCCAAACTAAATTTGATTTGACCAAACTAAAGGTAAATAAGATGTATGGTGATTTAGTTTCATCCAAAATTTGGCCAAGGCCAAGCCAAACAAGATTGTAATTGTACACAAACTAGAAGTGAATGACGTCCTCCAATTGTTCAGAAGTTTCATTTCTCCATGCCCACACAATATTGACCAAGCTTTGTTTTCTTTATAGGGTCAATATCTCCTTTGCTACTAAAATGATGATTAATGATGATTTCTTTCAACTATTTTGAAGGTTTTATTTTCAGACTTGTTAAGTGCCTATATATGTTTGAGCTCTTCTAGTTGAATGGATAATATTTTGCAGAAAATGAAAAACCGTGTGGAACATATTCAATGGTGGTTCACATTTTTTAGACCGGAGACCTGAGGAGAGTACATTTGAGAGGATAAGGACAAGGACGAACATGCCAAAGAGAGGAAAAAGCAACGGAAGAAAATCAATCTCCATTTATAGCATCCATCTTTGATTGAAGCTCTTTCCATTCTCTTCTTCTAAGTCGGCAGACTAGTGCAAATTTCTTTTCGCATTTTGCACCTATCGTCATATTAACTTAGCAACTAGTTACAGAAGGCATAAGTAGTTTAATAGTCACCCCCTTAAGGTTCACAATAATCACATCTTATAATAAAGGCTTCCTAGTAATTACACACAAAAAAAACAATAGCATCTATCTAACTAGGAAAGGGCAGTAATTCATGGCAGGTCCAGTCATATGTAGGATTAACAATCACACAAAGGCGAGTGACAAGTTATTTTGGGCAATATAAGTCAGTTATCTGACCCAACTATCACAACATAAGCAAGAGCAATTGACTGGCAAAGTTTTCCAAGTGAAGATTAAACAATATGCAATCCTTTATCAGTTATTACTCTATATTCACCAAACCGCATTGCCAAAGACTACTTGATTCAGTTGTATTTAATTGAGAAGTTCTTACCATAAAGTTAAAATCAATTAGCGAAACAATGAATCAATGATGCATTTCACAATTTTCTAACAGAAAGTCACTTCGTGCTGCTAGTGGATTAGCAGTACATTTAAACAAAAGGTGAGGGAAATTAATAGTATGGGATAGATGTGTAATTAATAGCAATCAACAAGGATGCCCAACTCGGTAAATACCACAGTCGCCCAAAAAAGGAATCTTTAAGATAGGCGCTTCTGTACATCCGTAACTTGTACAACTTTTTTCAGTAATGGCACTCTCCAGTCAGCTTGAGTGAACCTCACTGAAATCAAAGGGGCACCCGTAAAACGCAGGTAGTGAGTAATTCCACCTACCAAGACTTGGGCAAATAGGAAGAATTCTTTAATATAGCCTCTATTGGGGTTCAAACCTTTATTCCCAAACTTGTTACTTCATCTTTTGACTGGTAGGTCATCCCCTTGAGACTGTAACTTCTACAACTTTAGTCCCACAAAATTTTGAAATGTCGAAAGATATATCATTGTCTAAAAGATTTTCACTCTATCAGACAAATAAAAGCGAGGGAGAGGGAGAGAGAACCTTTCATCATTCTACTTATCCCAGATATTCCCCAAGTTATTATAAAACAACAATCACTTAACGCTCAACATTTAGATTAACCACAACCTTCAAAACATCGAACAAAAAAAGCAGCACATATATAGGACTCAGATAAGGCAACAACTAAGACCAACAGGAGATACGATAGTATCTGGCAATAAGAACCTCAAGAGAGAGAAAACACCCATGCAGGCACAACCTAATAAAACTCCTTTTTGATATCAAGATCAACTCTTTCCATATAAGTAACTTAAGACCAATAGCTAGGGATGTGCTTTTCTTTTTCTTTTCCATTATATTTTTAAAAATTTGGTATCAGAGTCAGTTTGCGACACCTCGACTATCTGCATGCTCCCACCAATACTTGTACTAGGTACCTCTATCCACCTAGACTTAGGGAGGTGGAAAAAGATACACTTCATTTTTCTACCTAAGTTAGGATTCGAACCTAGTTCGCCACGGTTTACATTCCACCTTCATCGACATTGACCTTTACGATATGGCCCTTGGGTGTGCTTTGCATCACTTGCCGACTACAGCAAATAATTCCCCAATACAACAAAGTGATGATCCTTGAACAAGCTCTCATCAAGATCACAACTTTATCGCTCATAAAGCCCTAACTTTAGGTTCTATAGCAAAAACACAAACGCCGATTCTCATGGCATAAATTACCACTCTATTTCATCCATAAAACTGAAAACTAGTCAGCAACCAAATGAGATCAACAAGCCTTTTCACAAAAAACTAAAACTAAAAATCAAACTAATAAAATAAAGAACACCAATTTATATCTCCTTATGCTAAAAAAATTAGAACCACATATGAAAAGGGTTATTCTTTTTCAAACTATGGAACCCTAAAAACATATGTCACTAAACTAACATACAATACAACCACTTCAATAACAAATATAACCATAAAAACATCAAGCTAAAAATCAACAAATAAATTAAAGACAAAAACTTTTTATCTCCTTAAGCTAAAATAAATAGAACCACATATGAAAAGGGTCTTCTTTTTTAAACTATGGAACCCTAAAAACATATGTAACTAAGCTAAAATACAGAAAAATTTCAGTCACAGAAATAACCATAAAAACAACAATAATAAATTGTGGGTATTAAAGAATAAAGAAAAAAACTCACAGCTTTATTATCAGAAGAAGCTTTAGAATGGCGAGCCATAGTTGGAGAGGAAATTAAAACAGTGTTGAGATGAGGACGCTTCTTTTGAGGCTCGTCAGATGCAGCAGCAGAATTCTCCATTTAAATCTTTGATATTAATTTCATGAACCCAACTTTAGAATCAAAATTTCCAATTCTAAAACTTCAAAATTTCCAAATTCTTGAAATTTAAGGTGGGGAACTTGTGAGAAAATAAAATCAAAGAAAATGATAAAAACTGATAAAACCCACAAGGGGGAAGTGGGTGGGGATTGTTTTGGGGTGGGTGGGTTAATGGGGTAGTGGGGTTGCAGAAGAGAATAGTTCACTAAAATGGAGGAACTGTGTGTGTGTGTGTATTTTGTGCTTTTGTGTGCACGCCCGATGTGATGAGAGAGAGTAATTCAGTTGGAGAAACTGAAAATTTGTAATATTTGGGGATTTTTGGGCCTTTTGATTCTGGCTTTTGAAAATTAGTTTTTTGGGCCTTATTTATCCTTTTTTTCCAAATTTGGTTATAATCGAATTATTGAAATCTTCATATTTGAGTCATTACACGAGGAGTGTGTGATTTATTATAGCGTAAAATAGATTTTTTTCAAGTCTACGAGCAATAAAAATTAACGACTTTTTAATAGTTACGCGCTAACTAGCAGTTTAGAGGTATCGTAGGCATGATTTGGAGTACAAATAGAACTGATTATATGATATTGATTCAAATATAAATGAACATTGACGTAAATTAGATCCAAATTGTATAAAATTTGTGAATTCGATATTTATTATTTGATTCAACGATACGATCGTTTGCACCTCGTAGGATATCGCAATGGCGACAAATTAATTGTAGAACTTGAAGATTAGTATCTAATTTAGCTGACATATATTAATATCGGTTGTTTAAGAAGGATATTAATTGTTTTAATTAATTGATTATGATGAGACTATGTTAATTAATTATACAAGTTATGAAAACGCAGTTTAACAAGACTGACATATTAGTCAAGAAAATTAAGTTATTGTTAACTTTGTAATATCATTAAGAACAAAGGGGCAAAAAAAAAAAAGAAATCATACATATTTGGTATGTGCGTGTAATAACATTTTTTTATGCACATCTTTATATAATTTTCCTTTTGTTGCCATATATTTTGCTAATCTAGAATGTACTTAAAAATAACAAAAATTGAAAAACTTTCCAAATTATTTAGATTGAGGCAAATTTTGACTGGATATTGTTGCTACATAATATTTGGATAAGAAATTATTTTTTTTGTGTTAGTGACCTTATGAAAATCAAGAAAAGGATTTCAATTTTAGGAAAATAGTCAATTTTTACCTTTTCTTTTCTCCTTGTAATTAAATTTTCATAATAAATAAGCCAAACTATTTAATTAAATTCTAACTCAACTCAATCTCATAGATATATGTTACTTATCTTAAACTTTAATGATCATGCCTCATAGAAAACTTACTTAAGAATACTATATTTGTTAGATATCAATTAATAAATTTTTTGATAATTTTATTGTAGCAATTTCTAATTAATAACATATTATTTTCCATCTTTTACCCATTATTAAATATTAGTTTTAGGCACAATTATCATTTATACTTACCAATTCCAAATTCTTCTAATAGGCTAAGGAAAAGACATTGAACCTATTTTGGGCTTGAAATGTTGGGCTTAAACTGCACCCAAGAGCTGCCCAAAGAATGTCTATAGGCCCAATTTGGCCCAAGAAGGCAATAAGTGCTTTGTTTTACAGGCCCATAAAATGGTCACTCACAATCTAATAAAGGGATCTTTACAAAAATAGCCGTCCGGATTCATTGTCGGTTTTTTCTAACCGGTATATGCAGATTATACACCAATTATATGTGATTATACAATCATATTACAGTTTTATACATACATTAAACATATCCTGATTATTTCTAATTTAAGTGATGAGATGAACGACTATTTAGGTTAGTTCTTCTAATGAAAATCTCTTTGATGCCGAATTGTTGTTTCCACAATTTCCTTGTCACAAAGAGCTAGTGCAATAAAATCTAACAAGTTAGCATCGACCTTTTCTTTCCCCTTTTTCTATTATTACGACGGGTGAAGGGGAGCCTTGGCGTAATTAGTAAAGTTGCTATCATGAGACAAGGAGGTACGAGTTCGAGACATGGAAACAACCTCTTGCAAAAATGTTGGGTAAGGCCGAGTATAATAGACCTTTGTGGTCCGAATATTCCCTGGACCTCGCACATAACGGGAGCTTAATACATATAGATTAATAGTATACTTTTGGGGGAGACATTCATATTTCTTTAACACATCTGGCACAAATGAGATAGGTAGCCTGAAGGGTGTTTAAGTTAATTTTAAAGTCTTGAGTTCAATCCTCACGTCCAATTATGATTAGTGATTGTGTTCTTTTAACTGGTTTGGACTGATTTCTTGAAGCTCCTTTTGTCAATTTCTTTTTTTCAAAAATAGAATGAAAATATCTTCAACATATTGCGGAAAGAAAGATACAACTCACACCAAACTAAAGAAATTCTCATGTATTTAGTTTTATTTATCATGTTGTATGGGCAGGGGCGGAGGGAGAATATAATTTACGGGTACGGTCGAATCCAGCAGCTTTCGTTCAAACCATTTATTTGTCTCAAAAATTCATTGAACATGTATCAATTATTAAATTTAGACCTCAATTATTTAAAAGTTTCGAATTTTAAATTTTGGCTCCGCCCGTGTGTATGGGTGTTAAAAGACACAATTTCTCCTGTGGGAGATAACTTTCACTCAACTGTAGATTCATTGACGTTGCTTTCCCTTTGTAAACATTTGCTTGACATTTTTGTACACTAAATTAGTAAACTCAAAATTTTAAGTTTGTAAAAAGTTATCCGTTTAAGTTGTTTTTGCTAAATAAATAGTTTAAGCTAAAAGTCAAAGTGATTTAAAGCCACTAATGACACGTGGGAGCTTAAATGGAATGATTTGTTGGATTTTATGTAATAAGAGGTGTGAAAAATGAAGGAAAAAGATTTGGAGGGAAACGAAAAGTTTGAAGTTGTTTCTTTGTACTTATTATAGAGAAACACATTTTTTAGCTTTTAAAGAGTTGAGAAGAAGCGGTGCCTTGTGCCGTCGTCGTCGCTCGGCTTTGGCTTAATAAGTTTTTGGACCAAACTCTTTTTCGTTATTTATTTTTCTTTTTCCTGAGTCGTTTTTTAAATTAAAATTCCCAACCAAATAGAAAGGTTTTCTGGCGAAACGATACCTCATGTGAACATGTACTTTCGCACCTATTCAACCCAGATAATTTGGCTATAAATTCAGAGGTTTGGTTTCACTTTCAGACCACGAAAAGTCTGCATACTCTCCTTTACTCTTCTGCATTTTTGCATTGTTTTTCAAAAGCAAAAATGTAAGCATCAGTGTGGTTTACTGTTGTTTGATGAGTTCAACGAGGTTCTGTAATTTTCATTACCGGTATTACAAAATATTTGTTTCGTTCTATCCTGGGAGGAATTAATCCAACAACCTTGGGCAACAGTGTGGGGATTAAATTCCTTAAGGAATTACAGTTTCCTGTTGGACTCGGAACGTTATTCATCTGATTTTATTTATGTCCTTTGTTTCTGCTTTATTTTGCAGAAATTATATTTTCTAATACAAACAATAACATGATTTACTATAATCATACTATCTTCTAGGTTAGTAGTACTAGTTAATTCTTAGTTTTATTAATGAAAAATAATATAATCACATTTGGTATAGGGACTCAAGGAATACACTAAGGGAACTGGAATAGATCAAGAAAATCAATCAGGATCAAAAGTACAAAAGGAACATCATAGATTAACGGAAGAAGTACAACACAAAAGGAAGATCAGAGATAGATTGCCGGAAGAAATCAATCAGAGATTGACAGAAGTCATCAAGAAAAAGGAATCAGCGATAAAAAGGGAAGAAGCACTAAAGATCAAGCAAGAATAATCAATCAGAAGCTATTACTGGAAGGTCCCAGATTCAAGGGAAACATAATCACATAGAATCAACGAATCCAATGGATATCAAGACTCGTAAATGGAAGGCTCGTCAAAGTCCATACATCAAGGAAGATTAACAGGAATTAACTTTATTCTTGGAAAGAATCAATTTGTGATTCCTTTCGAGGATTAACTCTCCTGGTTTGCAATCTCCAGATTCTTGAAGGCCTCCTGGAAAGTATATATACATTCGCTCTGGACTTGAAGAAATATACTTTGATCAAACCATCTACACTCTTTTTGTTCTACTCCAAACAAGCATTGTAGTTCTTTTAGATCTGTTGTGTAACTAGTAAGAGAAGAAAGAGAGATAATCACCGGTGAGGCATTGTATCAAGAAAAGAAAAAGAGACATAGAGACTAAGCAGTTGGTGTAAAACTACACCATTCCTTTTGTACTCAAGAAACATCGATCACTGAAAGAGAACACCCTTGTAACCCAAAGGGACTGGACTAGGATTCACATTGAATCCGAACCAGTATAAAAAATCTGGTGTCTTTAATCCATGCACTTTAATTTTGCATTTATTATTATCTCACTCTTATTTCTAGTCGACTAATTGGTAAACTAGTCAACTACTGATAACACTTTTTAAAATAAGCAATTCACCCCTCCCCCCCTCCTTTTGTACTTTCAATTGGTACTAGAGCTAGTCTCACACTTCTTTGCTTAACAACTTGTGAGAAAAGATCATGGCAAATCAAGTTATTGTTGGAGCACTCTTTCAAGAAGGAACACCACAAGTCAGGCCACCGTAATTCAATGGACAACACTTTTCTCACTGGAAAGTGTGTATGTAAATATATATGCAAAGTCGTACGATGTTAAAGTTTGGCGAGTTATCAAAAAAGAAAACTATCCACTACTAGTAGCTACTCAAACTCCTGCTGATCCAAAAGATATAGATGAATATATAGATGAGCATATGGCAGTTGTTCAAGTCAATGCTAGAGCAAGAAATCTACTCTATAATGCTATAAGTGGAGAAGAATATGAAAAAAATCTCTAGTTGTGATACAGCTAAAGAAATGTGAGATAAACTGGAAGTCACTTATGAAGGTACCAGCAAAGTGAAAGAAACTCACATCAATATGTTAGTTCATGATTACGAACTCTTCCAGATGAAAGAAGGAGAGTCCATTAAAAAAAATTGCAAGGTGCAACAAAATCATTAGCGATCTAAAAGCTTTTGGTAAACCATATTCAAGCGATGATCAAGTTCGGAAAATTCGGAGAAGTCTCCCTACCACCTGGCAGACAAAAGTAGTTGCACTCGAATCACAAGATCTAAACAAACTATCTCATGATGAACTTCGAGAAGATCTCATAGCATTTGAGAAAACCCACCTCAAGAAAACCAGCCAGGAAGAAAAGAAGAAAACAATCGCATCCAAGGCTACAACGGAAAGGACCTATCTCAAGAAAACAAGCCAGGAAGAAAAGAAGAAAACATTGGCATTCAAGGCTACAACTGAAAGGACAAACAATGACATTGATTATAACGTTGAATCCCTCGAGGAAGAGATTGCCATGGTGTCAAGGAACATGGATGGTTTTAATGAGAATATACAGAAATACAAGAAGAGGAAGGATACCAACCAGGCGAACCAGAAAATACAATGAGAAAGACAAGAATGATGGAAAATGCTACGAGTGTGGAAGATACATACATGTGCAATCTGAATGCCCATATCTGAAAAGAAAAGTTACCAGAGGATGCAACAAGAACAAATCTTTTGGAAGCTGGAGTGATGAAGATAATACAGAATCTGAAGAGATAGCAAATCTTTGTTTCATGACAATCCTGGAAAATGACATAAACAAACTTTCAGGCTGCTGGACAGATGAGGATGTTTCAGACGACGAATGCAAAGATGAAAATGAGAATTATTTCATAGCACGAGGTGAAAAAAGCGAGGTAAGATCCTATAACTAGGAAAGATGCAATGAATTGCAAGATGTTCTTGACCTTACTTTAAAGGAGTCTCAAAAGTTGATGAATTAACTAAAGAGACTCAATAGGGAAAAGAAATGCTGAAAACTCAAGCTTGAAGTATGTGAAATTGAAAAAGAAGTACTTCAAGAGCAATTTCAGGAATTGCAAATGCAACTCAATGGAATGCGCACCAGTCATAGTTTTGTCAAGTCCAACCAAGCGACTTACAATTCAACTTGAAAAGGACCAACTAGAGCAAAGTCCACTAGCATTAGTGGAAAATCCAAAAATGGATCAGCCTCTGTATGTCACTATTGTAATAAAAATGGACATAAATATTCTTTTTGTCTATTTCAAAAATCAAATATTTCAGTGTGGATTTGGAAACCCAGAAACAACCCTACTATTAGTAATACTAACCAACAAGGCCCAAGCAAGCTTGGATACCTAAAAGAAACTAATCATTATGTTTTGCAGGAACACCATAAAAAGAGCCGCAAAGGAAAATAGTACCTAGATAATGCGTGTTCTAGTTATATGACAGGTGACAAAAACCTGTTCAAAGAAGTTAAAAAGATAAATGGAGGAAATGTTAAATTTGGTGATGACTCAAAGGAAAAGATAGTCGGCACTAGCACAGTTCCATTCAATAACAATTTTGATATTACTGAAGTCTATCTTGTAGATGGACTCAACTACAATCTTCTGAGTATAATCCAACTATGTGATTCTGGGTATGAAGTAAAATTTAAGAAAACAGGTTGAGCTATTGAAGATGATCGGGTAATAATCCTTCCAGGAAAAAGGTATGGAAAGGTCTATATTCTTGATGGTTTTGAAAATATAGGTGGACATATTTGCTTAACATCCATATATGATGATCCATGGTTATGGCATAAGAAATTTGGTCATACAAGCATGCATCTTATAGATAATCTGTCCAAACATGATTTAGTTATTGGTCTTCTCAAACTCATTTTATGTAGAAATCATGTGTGTGATGCATGTCAGATTGGTAAATAAACCATCAATTCCTTCAAAATCAAAGACATTGTGTTCACATCTAAGCCTTTGCAATTGCTTCATATGGATTTGTTTGCACCTACTAGAACTGCTATCATAGGAGGAAAACGATATGCATTCGTTATTGTTGATGACTACTCACGTTTTACATGGGTGATTTTTCTATCTCACAAAGATGAAGCTTTTATAAATTTTTAGATCTTCTGTAAAAGAGTTGAACGAGAAAAGGGATATCTTATTACAACCATTCAAAGTTATCATGGAGGAGAATTTGAAAACAGAGCATTCAAAGATTTCTGTAATGATCAAGGATACACCCACGACTTATCAGCCCCAAGATCACCCCAACGGAATGGGGTAATAGAGCGGAAAAACAGAACCCTACAAGATATGGCTAGAACTATGATACTAGAATATTCATTGCCAAATCACTTCTGGCAGAAGCTGTAAGAACAACTTGCCACATTCTCAACAGATGTCTCATAAGGCCTATCTTGAAGAAAACTCCATTTGAACTGTGGAAAGGTAAACGGTCCAACATAAGCTACTTCAACACTTTTGGAAGCAAGTGTTTCATCCACAATAATGGTAAGAAAAATCTTGGAAAATTTTATCCAAGTAGTGATGAACATATTTTTCTAGGTTATTCCATAAACAGTAGATCCTTTAGAGTCTATAATAAACACCCTTTATCTGTAGAAGAATCAATACATGTAATATTTGATGAAAATAACACTTCGGTCGAGAAAGGAATTATTGCAAGTGATGAAGATCATAATCGAGAAACAACTCAGCCAAACAATCCCCAAGAGTCTACTAAAAAACCACAGAGTCGACTGATGAGATTAGCAATAGTCAACCAGAATCACAGATAGAGTCGACGACTCCTACGAGCATAACACGTCCAAATGAATGGAGGAGTGGACCAGAATATCCTTAAATGTTTATCATAGGAAATCCAAGTGAAGGAATGAAAACCAGAGGAGCCCATAAGAAGAAGGCAAATACAACATTGATCTCCCAAATTGAACCAAAGAAGATAAAGGATGTTGTTAAAGACTCAAGCTGGGTACAACCAATGCAGGAAGAACTGGGTCAATTTGGCAAAAACCAAGTGTGGAAACTACTGCCTAAGCCTGCAGACGCTACTGTAATTGGAACTAAATGGGTTTTCAGAAATAAGCTTAACGAGGATGGAAAAGTCATAAGAAGCAAATCCAGATTATTAGCTTAAGGGTACTCGCAACAAGAGGGAGTTGACTATGATGAAACATTTGCACCAGTAGCTCGACTAGAGTCAATACAAATTTTTCTTGCATACGTACCCTTCAAGAAATTCAGACTTTTTCAGATGGATGTCGAGAGTGTTTTATTAAATGTTTTCATGGAGGAGGAAGTATATGTGAAACAACCTCCTGGATTTGAAGACCAAAAATTTCCTTATCATGTGTCTAAGTTGACCAAGGCACTGTATAGACTTAAACAAGCTCCACGAGCATGGTACGAAAGACTTAGTTCATTTCTACTTGATCATGGGTTTATAAGAGGTAAAGTAGACACTACACTATTTATCAAAAATCATCTGAAGGTAACCTTATTATTCAAGTTTATATTGATGATATTATTTTTGGTAGTGCTAACCCTATATTGTGCAAGGAATTTGCAATTCTTATGCAAAGTGAATTTCAAATGAGTATGATGGGAGAGCTTACATTTTTCCTTGGACTTCAAATCCAACAATCTGAAGAAGAAATTTTTATGCTAGACGAAATATACAAAGGAGCTAATTCAGAAGTTTGGCATGAGCAATGCTAAAGTTATTGGCACAATAATGAAGCCATCAACAAATCTTGATAAAGATGAAAGAGGAAATCCTGTTGATGAAACAAAATGTCGTGGAATGATTGGTTCCTTACTTTACCTAACTGCCAGTCGACCAGATATTATGTTCAGTATTTGTAAATGTGTCAGGTTTCAGTCAGCTCCTAAAGAGTCTCATCTGACTACAGTAAAGAGAATTATTCGCTATCTCATTGGAACTATTTCTCATGGACTATGGTATCCACACTCTAACAGTTTTAAATTAGAAGGTTTTTCAGATGTTGATCTTGCAGATGATAAGGAAGACAGAAAAAGCACCAGTGGAACATGTCAATTACTTGGGTAAGTCCTTGATATCTTGGAATAGTAAAAAACAGGGATTTGTTGCACTATCTACTACGGAGGCTGAATACATTGCAATCGGACAATGTTGTGCACAGTTATTTTGGATGTCTCATCAATTGGGTGAGTATGGACTATCTTTTAAACCTATTCCAATATTTTGTGATAGCTCTGGTGCTATATGTCTTTCAAAGAATCCTACACATTACTCTAGAGCTAAGCATATAGGCATCAAACATCATTTTATTAGAGATCATGTTCTCAAAGGAGATATATAATTATCTTTTGTTGGTACTACTGATCAATTAGCTGATATTTTTACCAAACCTTTACTTGAAGACAAGTGTTGTCTTTTAAGAGATCTACTTGGTGTTATTTCTCTTAATTAGGACCTATTTGACATTTTTAAATCTTGCATGCTTAACGTTTAAAATTTGTCTGTTTGTACTCATTTATGTACCGCCTCCGTTTCCCTCCTCTTTTCATATCAATCGTAGCTTTCAATAAAGGAAAATCAATCATCATGACCCTTCACTGACACCCTTTCCTTTCTTGTACTCAACCATCAAACTTCACCTTTTTAATCTTTGAACCCCTCTTCTCTGATCCATTGTCTATATCACTTTGAAACCCTCTTCAGAAACCCTTCAAACCCCTTCCAAACAGTTTTCTCCCATGGCTAAGCACTCCAAAACTCTTTCTGCCTCCACCATAAAAAGAACTCGTTCCAGAGGAAAATCCACCTCTCATCCTCCAGAACCCGTAGACCTAGGTTCTGACCACTCGAAAGGATTTGCCTCTTCTCAGACAGAGCCTTCAGATCACTCTCACTTAGGAGAAAATAAGCCCATGGAAGACCCTCTTGAATCCCTTACCCCTAAGAAATCCAAAATAGACTTTTCAAGCTCCCTATAGTCAGAACTCAATTTCTGGGATACGCCAAACAGGGATGTCTTCATTACCCTAAAAGACAAGCCCATTGCTCATGGAAGAGTAGTTGATCTTGACGTCATAGAAACCCTGAATTGTAAGGTAAATGATCTTTTTGTCTTTCAAGGTTGGTCAAAATTCCTCTCTTCACCCCTCCTAAAGTCTATGAACCCTTAGTTAGAATGTTTTATGCAAATCTTTGCTCTAGTAAGCTTGATAGGTTGGAATCCTTAGTTCTGGGTAAACACATTGTTCTCGATTGTGCCATGTTTGATTCAATTTTCTTGTGTAAGTGCTCTTGTATTATAATGCTTTTAAAAAATACTTGGCTTGATGATTTTGAAATTTGTTTGATCAAGCAAAACGTTGTATTGATGAGTATCCCTCTGATTTCCTCTCTAATCAGTTAGGTTCCAGTGATGTTAGCTTTGAAACCCGAGTTTTAGCCCACATTGTTGCAACCATTCTTCTTCCTCGCACTGGATCATTCTCCACCTTCTCTCAAAAAATACTTTTCTTGTCTACTATCTTGTGACTAAACTCAAGGTTAAGTTATTCTTCCGGGTCATAAATTTCATGATAGAAAGTGATGATGATCCCACCATTTTGCCCTATGGTATGGCTATCACTCACATCTTAGAAGCCCACAAGATCTCTATATTGGAATACCCCTTTGTCACTGTGTCAAAATCTTATAATTCTAGGGCGTTTTCAAGTATGGAGCATGTGTGTGTAAAGGGATCTTGGGTGAAAAAACAGGAAGGTAAAGTAAAAAATATTCAACCTGACTCCAAGATCAAAGCCTTAGTCTCCCATCACAGTGTAAGTGATCCTGATCTCGCCGAGGAATCGACTGCCATTGACAATAAGCTGACCAACATCCAAGATCTCCTTGCTGCCACTCAATCTACTTTTGGTGACATTCACACAATTTCGAAGGAAATAGGGTCAGATGTTTCCAAGATAAGGGTCAAAATTCTGAGACTCGGAGAAAACACAGTCAAAGCTTTCAAGGAAGTGCGTGAAAGGATTGATGGGGTCACCGTTTCAGCCAATGCCAGCTTTGACCATCTAAATGAGGCCATCTGCAATACTTTTACTTATTTCTTGCGTCGCTAGTTGTGGAAATCTCAAATAAATTTTTGTGTTTTGTTGTTTGGACTAGATAACCAGTCAACTGGATTTTCCCCCCTTCTTTTGCAATGACTCTGCATGCTGATCATGCCAACTTTAGTACTTGACTAGTTTGTGGTTATAATTACATTGCATGTTTTAGTCTATATTATCCCCTTTTTGTTGATGTCAAAAAAAATAGAGAAAGATATAATTTTGCAGGTAGAAAAAGCAAGTGGTTATAGGAGTGGAGTCGACTAAAGAAGGTTACAGAAGTCGACTAAAAGAAGTATCAAAACACTTATTGATGGGGAATCAACTGCACTCATTGAGGGATAGTCAACTATAGGGAAGTTAATTGGTGTTTATATATATTATTTTTGTCATCATAAAAATAGGGAGATTGTTAGTTCTTAGTTTTAATGATGAAAAATAATATAATAACTTTTGGTGTAGGAACTTAAGGAATACACTAAGGGAACTGGAGTAGATCAAGAAAATCAATCAGGATCAAAAGTGCAAAAGGAACATCATAGATTCACGAAAGAAGTACAATGTAAAAGGAAGATCAGAGATAGATTGACGGAAAAAATCAATCAGATATTAATAGAAGCCATCAAGGAAAAGGAATCAGCGATAAAAAAGGAAGAAACGCTGAAGATCCGGCAAGAATAATCAATAAGAAGCTATTACTGGAAGGTCCCAGATTCAAGGGAAACATAATCACAGGGAATCAACGAATCCAACAGATATGAAGACTCAGAAATGGAAGGCTCGTCAAAGTCCACACATCAAGAAAGATTAACGGGAATTAACTTTATTCTTGGAAAGAATCAATCTGTGATTCCTTTCAAGGATCAACTCTCCTGGTTTTACAATCTCTCCAGATTCTTGAAGGCCTCTTGGAAAGTATATATACGTTCGCTTTGGACTTGAAGAAATATACTTTGATCAAACCATCTACACTCTTTTTATTCTACTCCAAACAAGCATTGTAGTTCTTTTAGATCTGATGTGTAACTAGTGAGAGAAGAAAGAGAGATAATCACTGGTGAAACATTGTATCAAGAAAAGTAAAGAGACATAGAGACTAAGCAGTTGATGTAAAACTACACCATTTCTTCTGTACTCAAGAAACATCGATCACTGAAAGAGAACACCCTTGCAACCCAAGAGGACTGGACTAGGATTCACATTGAATCCGAACTAGTATAAAAATTCTGGTGTCTTTAATTCCTGCACTTTAATTATGCATTTATTATTATCTCGCTCTTTTATTTCTAGTCGACTAATTGATAAACTAGTTAACTACTGATAACACTTTTTAAAATAAGCAATTCACCCCGTACTTTTAGTACTATCATCATTTAACGAATTGTCTACTTTTGTCCTCTACTAATAGAAATGGTAATATTTTAGTTTGGTAAAATTATCTATTGAAAGAGAAAGATATGTTCCAAGTTAATGTGTTTCTTCGTTGATCTTTTTAAAGAAAAGGTCAAAATATACCTCTAAATTATGCGAAATAATCAGTTATATCCTTATTCAATAAACTAACCAGGTAATTTGTTGTGCTAATCATTTTTCGTTAGTGAAAAAGGGCAAATATAAGCCAGATTGATAACGATAAGGCTAATTTTGACCCTAGTTATTGATGGTGGATAAACCTATACAATTTCCCATTGTTTCGGGACAAATTTAAACTTTTTATTTTTAATAAACTAGTCTTAGGGTACGCGCTTTGCGCGTGTATCCTATATCAATAAAATATTTTTTGTAAAAAATACTAAAAAATAAATAAACAATGTGTTTGACTTTTAAATAAAGTTAATGAAAAATGTATAAAATCTTGAAAATGATGACTACTAAATATATTATTTAGCTGGTTCAATGAAAAAATAATTCGTTTCATAAAAGTTCGTAGATGCTTTATTATAGTTCCTGAGGACCTCTATAGAAATATCTTATAAAAGAATATTGTTATTTCTATGATTTAATTTTAAAAAATTAAAAAATATGTAAATACTATTATCGACAAAGATTTGTCAAATAAAATAAACTTAAAAAAAAAGAATTTTTCTGCCATTTTGGGAATGAATAGGTTGGTGTAATGCTCATAAAGAAATTTGTATGGTCATAATTTTTTTTAGTATAGAACATAAGAGAAGTTTTCATTTGTAAAATAATAATAATAATAATAATAATAGTAATAATAATAATAAGAATAATTATAATAAATTATTTACAATTTCTTTAGAATATAGTTTGTATTCTACTGTTCCCTCCGGATTACTTCAGGTTTGTTTTTATACGAATTCGACTCTTAATACTATTATAACCAATTTTTTCATATATTAATGCTATTCCTATCAAAACAAATTTATGTATCATATTCAGTTTGTCAATTTGAAAATAATTTTACTTATATGATGAATATGAAAACTAATTAAATTAATTCTTGTTAAACTTTAAGTTGATATTAACGTCCTAAATATTAGGAAACTAATTAGATTATCATTACTAAATATTTAAAAAATAATCAAATGACTATTTTGTCCAGTGTGAACTCTAATTTGAGAGGGTAAAAAAAGCGAACTATATTTTGCTAAGGGCCTTCGTGCAAATAAAAATATTAATGAGCCACATTTGATTTAAAAAATTCTAGAAGATAATTTGACAAGAACTTTTAACTTACATAAATAAATCACAAAAAACAAAGAAATAAAGAAAATAATACAAAAATATAAAAGCATAGCGAAACGAATATTCCAAATATATACAGATGCTGTTGATGTAAAAAATACGAAAGAAGTAATTTTTAGTACAAAGATTTACCATTTTATTATTTAATTATGATTTTTTAATATCTTTCATGTCAAAATAATAAATACCAAAGAAAGATATTTATTTAATTAAAAATTTACCCCTTTTTAAAATCCCTACATATTAGTAGTTTTCACCTAATTCAAATAAGGAAAGATTTATTAATTAAACTTTTAATTGATATCAAAGTCCTAAATATTAGGAAATTAATTATATTACTATTACTAAATATTAGAAAAATAATCAAATGACTATTTTGTCCAGTGTGAACTATAGTTTAAGAGGATAAAAAAAGCGAACGACATTTCGCTAAGGGTTTTCGTGCTTTTCATATAGTATAAATAAATATAAATATAGATAGCTATATGTCGGGAAAGAAATCTTGGTCATACACTAAATATAAAACTAATATAGATATGGGATAGGTTATTGCAATTTAAATAATTAGCGAGAGTGTATATTCCTTACTAAAAAAATGGCAATCTTTAACAATTAATTAAATGTCCAAATTGCTCATAGAAAATGGAATTTGGTCTTTATCTTAATGGGACGATTAAAACCCAATCCAAATATTTAATTTGTTGAGTATAACTTAATCTTTCAGTCACTGATCACATTCTTAGCTTGCAGATTCCAATATGATCAGAACAAACTTAAATAAATCAATAACTTGTCCTAGTTGATGAAAGTTGATTGTAAAATGACCTTAAAAATAAAATAAAATAAATAAGTTGTTATTCTATCTCAATTTCCTTTCACTATCAGTTATCCCTCATTATCTGAAAAACTTCATTTTTTGATCCCTTTACTGAGTAATTTTCTTCAAAAAAATGAAGTTGAAAAATACCATATATATAAGTGTCTCAAGTTAATTGACTCGCAAACTTTGTCCTACGAGTATGAATTAGTATTTTTAAATATGTTAGTTTCTAAGAGCCTGTTTGGACATAAATCTTTTTTCCCTTTTTTCCAAAAAAAATTTCACTTTTTTTTCAAAATCAGCGTTTGTTCATAAAATTTTCAATTTTCACTTGAAGATGCATTTTTGAAATTTTCGAAAATCTGAAAAACTCCAAAAAGTTATTTTTCAAAATTTTCACTCAAATCACTCACAAAACTTCAAAAACAACCAAACTGAAAGTTATGTCCAAACACAACTCTAAATTTCATATACAATTTTCACTTTAAAAAAAATTTCACTATTTTTTTGAATTTTACAATTCTTATGTCCAAACGCCTACTAAGTATAGGGGAGTTATGAGTAGATATTTAACTATAGTTTTTGGGTTCGCGCCTTGAGAATAGATTTTTTTTTAAGAAAATATCGTGACACATCCTTTAGTAATATTATTCGCTTTAAATCTAATAGTGCATTATTAGGATCTAAAAATTGCTTCCTAAAAAACACAACATCCACTACTAAAAATTCGGGAGAAAACGACCACAAAAAGCGACGAAAGTTGGTCCCTAAACAGTGAAAAGCGACCAAAATGCNAATAAATAAATAAATAACGTAATTTAAAAATAGAGACCAACTTTGGTCGCTAAATTTATATTATTAAAATAATATAGCGACCAAAGTTGGTCTGTTTTTTTGATACCCGAATATTTGGTCACTTTAACATAGAGACCAAAGTTGGTCGCTAATTAGCGACCAACTTTGGTCTCTATGTTAAATTGACCAAATATTCCGGATATAAAAAAAAGACCAACTTTGGTCGCTGTATTATTTTAATAATATAAATTTAGCGATCAAAGTTGGTCTCTATATTTAAATTACAATATTTATTTATTTATTATTATACAAAATATAGCGACCAACTTTGATCTGTAAACAAAATATATAATATTTTAAAATCTGAAAAATAGCGACAAAAGTTGGTCGCTATTTTATTAATTTATTTAATTTATTTTAAAAAAAAGCGAGCACAATTGGTCGCTAAATTCCAGGAAAAATATTTTTTTTAATAACATAGCGACCAACTTTGGTCGCTTTTCTTGGTTTTATTTTGACAGAAACTGCCTATTTTGGCAGCCACACCACCTGCCAGTATACCAAATCCTGTTACAACAACAACAACAACAATACTAACACAACAACAATACGAACTAACAACACAACAACAACATTAAAACCAATATTAAAACCAACATTAAAACCAGCAACGTATAAAGTTCAATAAAACTAACACATTTAACTAACAAAACTAAGTTAACACTTATTACAAGCCCATTCCAAAACGGACCAAAGTTCTATTGTCTAGTTCAAAGTATATAAAAGTACTCAATGACTGTTTCAATATTCTATATCATTATCATCACCGTCTGATGAATCTTCATTATCAAGACGGTAATGAGAAGGGTCATTTCGTGGTGGACGAGAAGAACGATCACGCGGAAGACGGGAGGAACTAACAGGGGGAAGACGGAAGGAACGCTCACGTTCAAGTTGAGCCTCTAGCGATGGCTCGCGAGGCGGGGGAATCGGAAAAGCTCCAGAATCTAGGAGACATTTAAGCTGAGCTTGCATGCCTTCGTACTGAGCTTGCATGCGTTGGTACTGAGCTTGCATGCTAACGTACTGAGCATCTCTAAGCCTTTCTCATTCCTTGGATGCTTCTAGCTCGCTTGTGAGCTTTGTCACAGTCTCCCGCATAGTGGAGATGCTCTCCCCATCAAGTTGCTCGGCTTGCGAGGAAGTTCCTATTCCTTGCATTCCACAGTGATAGCGGTGGAACTTCTTATTAGGAAGCCCGTATACCTTCCCATATTTTGCACCACCTGCATCCATAGTCATTCTACATCTTCCTCCGAAATAAAGATTGGCTCGCCCGAATGATTAGGTGGCTGACTGCGTATGAATTCCTCCATGTCAACTCTGAAGCGATCCTATAAGAATTTTTTTTATTTAATTAGTATTTGAAAGATTATATTAGAGTATATCAGAATACTTAATGAAAAGAGAAAACTTACATATACAGTCGATGATCGGTCGTCGACCCACCTTTCTAGACCAGTCTCTTTCTTTTTCTTGATAATATGAGCCTCCTTGAATAACTCATCTTGCTTCATTGGACGACCCAACTTCTTTTCCTGAAAATTCATAAATCATAGTTAATAAACAGAATAGATATACTTTAAAAATTAAAATAAATGAACTTCAGCTCAAGTTTTGTCTTTGTAACTTGGGAACTTTAGCATACGAGGTTGAAGTTCCCCAGTTATAAACACAAAACTTCAGCATAATGGGGCTGAAGTTCCCCGGTTTACAAAGACAAAACTTCAGCTCTAGAGCTGAAGTTTTGTCTTTGTAACTGGGGAACTTCAGCATACGGGGCTGAAGTTCTCCAGTTATAAAAACAAAAACTTCAGCATACGGGGCTGAAGTTCTTCCAGTTACACTGAGGAACTTCAGCTCAAGTTTTGTCTTTGTAACTGGGGAACTTCAGCATACGGGGCTGAAGTTCCCTAGTTACAAAGACAAACTTCAGCATAATGGGGCTGAAGTTCCCCAGTTTACAAAGACAAAACTTCAGCTCTAGAGCTGAAGTTTTGTCTTTGTAATTGTCTTTATAACTTGGTAACTAAAGCTGAAGTTTGTAACTGGGAAACTTCAGCTCTAGAGCTAAAGTTTTGTCTTTGTACTGGGGAACTTCAGCATACGGGGATGAAGTTCTCCAGTTATAAAAACAAAAACTTCAGCATACGGGGCTGAAGTTCCCCAGTTATAAAGACAAAACTTCAGCATAATGGGGCTGAAGTTCCCCAGTTTACAAAGACAAAACTTCAGCTCTAGAGCTGAAGTTTTGTCTTTGTAATTGTCTTTATAACTTGGTAACTAAAGCTGAAGTTTGTGACTGGGAAACTTCAGCTCTAGAGCTAAAGTTTTGTCTTTGTACTGGGGAACTTCAGCATACGGGGATGAAGTTCTCCAGTTATAAAAACAAAAACTTCAGCATACGGGGCTGAAGTTCCTCCAGTTACCCTGGGGAACTTCAGCTCAAGTTTTGTCTTTGTAACTGGGGAAATTCAGCATACAGGGCTGAAGTTCCCCAGTTATAAAGACAAAAACTTCAGCATACGGGGCTGAAGTTCCCCAGTTATAAAGACAAAACTTCAGCATAATGGGGCTGAAGTTCCCCAGTTTGCAAAGACAAAACTTCAGCTCTAGAGAACTTCAGTATGTGTGTGTGTGTCTATATATATATATATAACACGCTTTTTTGTATAATTTTAACTACATATATAGCATGTAGAATATTCGTAGCAATCTTCTTTTTATAGTCCCTTGGCTGATCGCACCTCCAGTGTGCAAGAAGCCTCCCTTCTCGGATGCGCGAACTTTCTTTCCCTTTTTGCTCTTTTTTAAGAACTCCGCGGTAAGCCACTGCCTTTGCAAATCCCTCCAAAAATTGTCAACCAACCAGTTAGGCTTCTGGTTGTACAGTCTAGCGTTGGAGAAACTATGCGACAACCGCTTTCGAGCCTTAAGATTAAAATTACGCGCCACCTCCGCGCTATAGCGGTGTTCCCATACACACTTGCTCTGTATTTCAAAAGTTAAATATTGTATGAAAATATCATAAATATAAATAATTATAAATTTTAAAATAAAATTTATACCTTAAATTCATTGAAAATTTGCTCCTTCAGCGAGAATGGGAATTCGCTCCAACTCGTATAAGGGGCATCATAAAGCTTTCTGGTGGCGTTGGTGATTATCCTCGTAGTAGTGTTACTCGGGATGAACCTGCAATTTAACAAAAAAAACACATTAATATATTAGTACAAACTGTACAAAACAATAAACGTAAAAAAATCAAGTTGCTCTTACCCATCACCCTCAGGGACTATGATGATCCTGCCATACTTATCCTTATGCACCTCCTCGTCATCATCAACATAATCGTCGGAAGCAGGTACATTAGATCCATGTGTGGAAGGTGTAGGGGGGTCATAGTTAGTATCTCGCTGGCGAAGGCCTGTAAGAGATGGAGTCGATGAAGAAGATGGTTGTGATCCCTGTGACTGCAACATCGCGGGATCGACCGGAAGCTGCTGTGATACTGATGCCTCTGACCCCCGTGGTTGTGGCACCAGTGGCTGTGACCCACGTGGTTGTAACCCCCGTGGCTGTGACTCGGATGGATGTGAGCCATGTGCTCGTGAGGCTGTTGGACTGTATGCTGGACGTACAGTCCTAGGGCCCTGTGATGAAAGACCCGGTGTCTGCACAAAGATGTAGCTGGGCTGGTGATGCTGTGGCGCCTCATAATATCCATCGGGTGGAGGATAAGACATAGGCGGCGCCTGTGAAGAGGGTGGAAAAGAGGGAGGATAAGAGGGAGGAGTATCTTCTACTCTCCTCTTTCCCTTCTTAGCCTTTCTTTTACCCCGAGAACCCGTAGGGTCATCGGTACCTCGACCCTTGCCTGTCATCTGCATAAAAATTACATATTTAGACTGAAACATATAATAAAATAGCTATAAAATGAGAAGTAGTAAAGAAACCAACTTTTTAAAGCTCATCGACATATTGTTCCTCGTCCGAGGATTCTTCTTCCAAACTAGTTTCTGCTTCATCAGTTGATTCTTCTTCAACATTTTCTATTATTGTTACTTCATCTATGTCAACTTCTTCCAATATGTGTGCAGGATGTTCCAAATCATTTTCTAAAAGTTCGTCCACTATTTGGTGAACACTGGAGATATCGTTTTGATAAGCAACATCTAACATATTCTCGACTTCCACCCTACCTACAAGTTTAGTTTTAATAACAACCCACCAATCTGACTTATTCCGCCGCAATGGATAAGGAGCATAATACACTTGCCTAACATTATGTGCAATAATGAAAGGATCATAGCGATCATACTCCCTCGTATGATTAACCTCAATTATGTTGTATTGGTTGTGTACTCTTGTACCTCTTGTTGGATGTGGGTCAAACCACTTGCATCTAAAGAGTATCAATTTCTTATATGGCTAACCAGTATATTCTAGTTCAATTATTTCTTTGAGCACACCATAATAATCCATATCTCCAACCTGGTTGTCATCACCTCCTTGAACTCACACCCCGTTGTTGTTGCTATTTTTATTTTTAGAGCAATGCTCTGTATGAAACTTGTAACCATTCACAACGTACTTAGACATTGTTCTGACCTGAAGCCCAGGTCCCCAAGATATATCTTTCAAAAAATGATTTACACCATTATTTGGTTCATTTACCTACATATTGTTAAAAAAAAAATCATAAGTTAGCGTAACCTCCAAACACTGTTTACCTACATAGTGTTAGAATATTATATGGATAAACTTACAACTTGTTTGAACCACGTATCAAATCCCGTAACATCTTGGCCAAATTGACCCACGAAGTGACTGTGACACATCAAATAATTTTTAGTAGTTGCATTGAGATGTAATCAAATTAAATTAAATTTATTTACTTGATAACTACTAATCAATACTTACTTGAGAAACGGTGTAACTTCGGGGCAATTTAGTAACACATGAAGTGTAGCTGACTTGTACTCCGTATCACTCAAACTTCTCTTTCTAACATCCTTAGAACATCGGCCTGGTTGATTGAATATGGACATAGGCGGATATAATGGATCATTCATTAAACTGTGTTCCTATTGGGCCTATTCCTAGCACGTCTCACCTTACTCTCAAAATAATAAGAGCAAAAATGAGAAGTTTCCTTTGCAAGATAAGCTTCGCATATAGATCCTTCTATCCTATTCCTCTGCTCAACAAATTGTTTGCATTTGCCAATTGTCCTACATAATTCAGGTTAGCCAAGAACATTCTAATAACAAAGAAATTTACATGAAACTTATAATATTACCTCTCAAAGGGATACATCCATCTGTATTGAACAGGCCCTCCAAGTCTTGCCTCGTGTACAAGGTGGATTGGAAGGTGTTCCATCACATCAAAAAAACCACATGGAAATATCTTTTCCATCTTAGTAGATGTTACACGAATGTTCTGATCCATCCGGAGTAGGTTTTCTTCCCTTAATGTGGAAGAACACAAGTCTTTGAAAAACAAACTAATCTCTGTGATGGGTTTCCAGATTCTTTCAGGCAAACCACAAAATGCAATAGGCACTAAGGTCTCCATGAAAACATGACAGTCATGACTTTTCAAATGGCTCAACTTCCCTACCTCCATATCAACTTTTTTTCCAAGATTCGACGCATAACCCTCAGGCATATTCAATTTCGTTACCCAATCACAAATTTGCTTTCTTTCCTCCAAAGTGAATGTGTAACTTGCTTTGGGCTTGAATATCTTACCATTGTTTGCTGTTTGCAAGTGTAATTCAGGGCGCCTGCAATATTCTTGTAAGTCCATTCTAGCCTTCGGGTTATCCTTTGTCTTACCTTTAACATCCATCACTGTGTTGAACAAATTGTCAAAATAATTCTTCTCAATATGCATGACATCAAGGTTATGACGGAGAAGATTATCCTTCCAATAAGGCAACTCCCAAAATATACTATGTTTCGTCCAATTATGACGATGGCCCTATCCGGGGAATTTATAAGGTGGAACATCAATAACTTTACTGAAGTGCTAGACCCTCTCCCAAATTTACTCACCTGATAGTATCGGAGGTGGAGAATTAAGCTCCACTATATTTTTTTTGAATGCATTTCTCATCCTTCTAAACTCATGATCATGAGGCAAGAATCGACGATGACAGTCAAACCATGATTGCTTTCGGCCATGTTTCAAAGTGAACGCTTTAGTATGTTCCATGCAGTACGGACAAGCTAGCCTACCAGCAGTCATCCACCCAGACAACATTCCATACGCAGGAAAATCGTTAATTTTCCACATTAAATTAGCACGCAAATTGAAATTCTGCTTGGTTGATATGTCATATGTTTTAACACCATCATACCACAATTATTTCAACTCATCAATCAAAGGTTGAAATATACATCAATCAAAATTTTCGGATTACGTGGACCGGGGATAATACAATTTAAGAATATATATGGACTAGTCATGCACAACTCGGGTGGTAGATTATAAGGTGTAAGAAAGACAGGCCAACATGAATATGGTGTCGCAGATACAGAAAAAGGCGTGAAGCCATCCGCACACAGACCTAATCGAATGTTCCTTGGTTCACTAGCAAAATCTGGATATGTCCTATCAAAGTGCTTCCAAGCTTCTCCATCTGAAGGATGACACATAACACCAGGTGGTCTTCTATTTTCAAAGTGCCATCTCATATGAGAAGCAGAACTTTCCGATGCATATAACCTCTTTAACCTAGGTATAAGAGGTAAATAATGCATCGCCTTGATAGCGACCATTTTTCCGCTGGAAAGCCTCTTGAAACGAGGCTTGTGGCAAAATTTACAACTGTCTAAATCTGCATTATCTTTATAATATAACATGCAACCACCTTCACAACAATCAATTCTCATTGACGAAAGTCATAACTTAGAAACCAATCTCTTTGCCTTATAGAAATCATCAGGTAAGCTGATATCAGGGTCAACTAGTTCAGTCATAAGGTCAATGAAAGAGTCCATGGCTGCCTGAGAAATATTCCAATCAGATTTTATACTTAGTAATCTAACTGCAACAGACAACTCAGAGTGCGGACTTCCTTCCTTTAATGGATGACTAGCTTCCTCTAACTGTTTAAAAAAATGTTTTGCGTCATCATTAGGGGTTTGTTCAACGTTTTCAGTGGGCTCACTCCCAAATTGCATCCCAAAAGCATCCGCAACCATATCGTGCATTCTAGAATCATAATTTGTATTCTCCACCGACCTACTACTTTCACCCGCAACCATGTTATGAAATATCCCATTGCTACCATCGACCTCTCCATGATAAGTCCACACAAAGTAATTCGCTATAAACCCCTTCCTATAAAGATGAACTTTAACTTCCTCCGGTTTTTCAAACCTCATACAGTCGCACTTAACACAAGGGCACCTAATTAATCCATCTTTTTGGTATGGTGGAAGTTCCATTGCATGTCTAACAAAGACCTCAACACCTTCTACAAATTCCTCCCGCAATCCCCGCCGATTAGGATAATTCCTATTGTACATCCAAGTACGATGTTCCATCTATACAAATAAAACAAGAACAAATTAATTTAGTTAATTCATATCCTAATCTTTTTTACTTAATTAATTCATATCCTAAAGGTTCAACTCATATCCTAATTTTTCAATTCATATCCTAAAGATAATACATAATTTAAATCTAACTAAACTAAATTTAACACTAATTAAACTAATTAGTTAATAAATTATTTAACAAATCTAATTAAAACAAGACCTTACACCCTAATCCTCAATAAAATACAATGTTCACATAATTGAAACACTAAATCAAACAATAAACTACAATGTTGACATAATTGAGACTAAAACTAGAAAAAAATTCAAGATTCAAGTTCAAACTTACCTTTTTTCAAGGTGGAGAATGAGAGATAGGGTGGTGGGGGGCGGCAGTGGGTGGGGGGCGACAGTGGGTGGTCCGACGAGTAGTGGCGGCGACAAGGGGAGGTCTGGCGAGTAGTGGTCCGGCAGTGGGAGTGACAGAGAAGGGGAGGGAGGGAAAGAGAGAAGAAGGGAAATTTTTGGGGAGATAATATGAAAAATGGGGTAAAAATTGCGCGGGGCACCCTAAATATTTGGGAGGGGGGGAGTTGCATCTGTAGCCACTATTTGTGCCACATTTTAACTTATACCCGTTTTAACTTCAGCTCAAGTTTTGTCTTTGTAATTGGGGAACTTCAGCATACGGGGCTGAAGTTCCCCAGTTACACTGGGGGACTTCAGCTCTAGAGCTGAAGTTTTGTCTTTGTAATTGTCTTTATAACTTGGGAACTTCAGCTCTAAAGCTGAAGTTGAGCTGAAATTTTGTTTTTGTAACTGGGGAACTTCAGCATACGGGGCTGAAGTTCTCCAGTTATAAAAACAAAAACTTCAGCATACGGGGCTGAAGTTCCCCAGTTACACTGGGGGACTTCAGCTCTAGAGCTGAAGTCCCCCAGTGTAACTGGGGAACTTCAGCATACGGGGCTGAAGTTCCTCCAGTTACATTGGGGAACTTCAGCTCAAGTTTTGTCTTTGTAAATGGAGAACTTCAGCATACGGGGCTGAAGTTCCCCATTTACAAAGACAAAACTTCAGCATACGGGGTTGAAGTTCCTCAGTTATAAAGACAAAACTTCAGCATAATGGGGCTGAAGTTCCCAGTTTACAAAGATAAAACTTCAGCTCTAGAGAACTTCAGTCTCTGTGTGTGTGTTTATATATATATATATATATATAAAACACGCTTTGTTGTACAATTTCAACTACATATATAACATGTATAGTATATTTTAGTATATTGATCTCTTGTATTACAAAAGTGTTAACGGATTACATTTATATTATTTAGATAGTAATATAAAAGTAATTTTTAATTTTGACCAATGTTTACCTGAAAAGGGACCAATATTTATTTATATTTTATAATTTTATTTAAATAATAATATAATTATTAAATTTATATATCTGGGTTCCAGATTTGCGACCAAATGTGGTCTCTATTTTCTTCCCCTCTTAAAAGCGACCAACTTGGTCGCTAATTTTAAATTATATTTATTTATATTTTATAATTTTATTTAAATAATAATATAATTATTAAAATTTTATAACCGGGTCCCACTTTATAGACCAAAGTTGGTCGCTAAATTCATCATTTTTTTGACCGCGAAGGTCTGGTCAGTCTGTTCAATATATATAGACACACACGCACACACATACACTTCACTGTAATACTATAACGTATATATAACTTATTATAGTATATCTTAGTGTGTGTGTGTATATATAAGACACACTCAGTATCATATACTATAATTCAACGATGCATGTGTGTGTGTGTATATATATATATATATATATATATATACACACACACATGAAGTGCTAGTAACACAGGGTCGGGTTATAGTATATAATAGTGTATAACCTACTCAGATGCATCGTTGAATTATATATACGTTATAGTATTACAGTAAAGTGTGTGTGTGTGTGTGTATATATATATATACATGAAGTGCTAGTAACACAAGGTAGGGTTATAGTATATGATACTGTATAACTTACTCAGATGCATCGTTAAATTATATATACGTTATAGTATTACAGTAAAGTGTGTGTGTGTGTGTGTGCATGAAGACGGCTAGTAACACAAGGTCGGGTTATAGTATACAATACTGTATAACCTACTCAGATGCATCGTTGAATTATATATTCGTTATAGTATTACAATGAAGTGTCTGTGTGTGTGTGTGTGTATATATATACACACATATGAAGTGCTAGTAACACAGGGTCGGGTTATATATATATATCACGCTTCGTTATACAATTTTAACTACATATATAGCATGTTAGAGTATATTTTAGTGTATCCATCTCTTGTATTACAAAAGTGTTAACGGATTATATTTATATTATTTGGATAGTATGATATTTAATTTTGATCAATGTTGAACTAAAAAGAGACCAACTTTTGTCGCTTTTTATACAGAAATCAAAATTAGCGACCAAAGTTGGTCGCTAATATAAATAAAATTTATTTTATATGTTTAAATATTTAAAATAATAATATAATTGTTAAACGTTAGAATTGGGTCCCAAATTAGCGACCAAAATTGGTCTCTATCTGCTTCCCATTTATTAAGCGACTAACTTTGGTCGCTAACTTTAAATTATATTTGTTTATATTTTATAATATTTTTTAAATAATAATATAATTAATAAAATTTTATATTTGGTCCCAGATTAGCGACCAAAGTTGGTCTTTATTTTCTTCCAGTACAATAAGCGACCAACTTTGGTCGCTAATATGAAATGTTATTTATTTAAAATTTATAATTTTTTAAAATAATAATATAATTATTAAAAATTTTATAACTGAGTCCCACTTTGACGACCAAAGGTGATCGTTAATTTTACTATTTCTTTGATCAAGCAAGTCTGACTAGTGCGGTCAACATTTTGACCACATTATCGACCAAATAGCGACCAACTGTGGTCGCTAAGTTATTTACAATTTTTTTTAATTATTTTATCCAATTTAGCGACCAACTTTGGTCGCTTTTTTTGATAGACCAATTTTGATCGCAAATGTTTGGTCGCTTTTTGCCGGATTTCTAGTAGTGATCTCATGTTTCTTTACCAATTTGGAATTTTCCTAGATTGTTAAAATGAATAGTTCAATTCCTTAATTCCAATATTATTAAATCTAAACTCAAAATCTGGAGTTTACAATTGCAAACTTTGCTCAATATAATCATCTTATCCGATTGGATCCTTCAAACTTTTATGTTGAACAATCCAATTATGACTATTTATTAGTATATTGAACAAATACATTCTTATCTGATATGAAGAGAGAAAGCGATTGTGAAATAAAATTAAACAATAAAAAAATAAAAAAATAACGAGCTCATCAATTTAGCTAGTTACTACTCTACATTATTAAAGAAATAATAACAAAATAGTCCAGTGTTGTTGGTTGCTTCATCAATTTAGCTTAGTATTCTACATTATTTCTCGATAGAAACTCAAAAATAGCTAGATTTACAAGTGTATTATTCAAAAATATCTACAGTTTCAAAAGTAATCGAAATCTAGCCATTTTTTATGTAAAGATAAATCTGAATGAAAACACTGTTCAAAATCCGGATAATACTCCAGCATAATATACTGAAGTTCCAGTATAATATATTGGACTTCCAATATAATATACTGAAGTTCCAATATAATATATCGGTCCAGCATAATATGCTGAAAGTTCATTTACAAGTGCTCAAAGCTCCAGTGTATTATGGTGAAATTTTTCGCTTGTTGGAGTTCCAGCATAATATGCTGGAAGTTCATACATAGGTGCACCGATCTCCAGTATATTATGTTAGAACTTTCCGTATTGCAGTATAAAATAGTGACTATTTTTCGATGACTTTACAAATGCTTATTATTTTTGAATAATCAGTTCGAAAACTGACTAGCCCGTGCTATTTTTACAAGAAAGTTGGCTCGAATTGTGAACATGTCGTTATATTCCATTTCGAAGTCAAAAACTCGCAATCCCAAATATTTAAAACCATGCAAATAGTAGTACAGAAGTAAAAACAAATACATGTACGTGATGTCCATAATAAATAAACTGAATAAAGAGACCTTTACAAATTACAAATTTCAAATAACATTGGAGAAGAAGATTAAATACTCATATTCTCCACCTTGTACTAAATTTATCTTTCATTTATGCCCCATCCCTTAAACTAAAAACCAACAAATACAAACCACACAAATCTTGAACCAAATTCACTCTTCCTCTTTTTTTTTTTTTTTTTTTTTTTTTTTTTTTTTTTTTTTTTTTAAATTTCAAAGCCTACAATTATTTTATTGTGGGCTTAATTAAATTAAAATAAAAAATAAACAAACACTCCCACCTAACCTTAGTCTTATTTTTGTACACATACCTTTTTTTTTCAATTATCATTTCTCTCCTTTTCACCTTTCCATATCTGATGGTGATGCAAATATTTTCCCCATTTCAAGAAACCTATTTGACTCAACATTATTTTTGCTTGTTTTCTGTGCTTCAACATCCTCCAAATCATCTTCTTGTTCCTCAAATTTGCTATTCAAATATTGATACTCAACTTTCTCTTGGAAAATCTTGATCATAGTCAAGTAAAGTGTGACACAAAATATTGTTATCCCAACTAAATACCAACTAAATTGAATATTTACTAAAGATTTTGCTCTTTCAAGATCTTCATGATTATGACACCTAACCACTTTATGACCTTCTTCTAAATTTATAAAACAACCTTTTGGTATAAGTTTAGGTGTCCAAAGCATAAATCCCATAACCATAAGCCAAATTCCTTGAAACATAATGCTATAAGATCTCACAAAACTATTCAAGAAACTTTTAGGAAAAGGAATTCCCAAAAGTGTAGTGGCTAAAGATGCAAAAATAACAATTTGGAGTAGCCAATGGTATTGTCCTTCAACTCCCATGTGGTCAGTAGAGTGAAGATGGAAAAGAAGAAGTTGTTGACCAAAAGCAATAGCTCCAAGAAATTGTGTGAGCTCATATTTTGCAGGGGGTGAAGGTGTAATTTTGTCAAAGATTATGGTGAAAAGTGCATAAACGAAGAAAGTTAGGGAAATATTTGAATGTTCAAAATTGTGTAGATGGTTAGAAGGGATAGTTCCATCAAAATCTAAAGGTTGGTGTTTTTTAGGACCAATAAAAAGTTCCATAGATATTGAGGCTAAGCAACTACCCATCATCAAGAAAAGTTCTAAGTACCTTATTTTTGGAGTTGGAAACCAAGGTAAAGATGTGTAGGATTTTGGGTGCAAAATATGTAACCTAATATGGTTAAGCAAATGCCAAATACCAAGTAAAAAGAAGCCAAATCCTGGTGCTACATGCCCAACCAAAGTGCCCATTCTTTTTGCTTGTTTTCTTGGTTTAGTAAAAGTTGCAAAAATAGCCTTTTTAATTTTTCTTGGTTTTGGAGAGTTAGAGGTAAGGTAAAGAAGAGGGGAAATCTTTGTACAAAGTGGAGATGGAAAATGGAAAAGAGAGGGAAATGAAAGGGGGTTATATAAAGGCTAGGTTTGTACAAAAATTAAGAGAATTGTGAAGGTCTAGAGACTTCTATTTGGGGTTGAAAGTTGAAAATTTTGGACTTCTTTTGTGTGTGGGGGTGGG
>ML391957.1:0-13982 GCA_005239525.1 Nicotiana knightiana | reverse complement strand
GGGAGGTTAAGACTTAAGATGGTTTTTTTTTAGGTGGCTTGAGGAATAAGAGTACAATTAAAATTTGGCATTAAGAAGAGTTGACCAAAGATTTATCAGGTTTTTAGCAGTTGGCCATGAGGCTGAGGTGGCTATTTTGTTTTCTAGAAGGGCTAGTTTTCTAATGTTCCAGTAATTTAAAAAATACTCTCTTTTATCATGTTTCTTCTTCCATTTTCATCCAAGTGCTACAATTTTTCTTGCTATCACTGTCAGAGTTTTATTTTGAGTTTAATTATATAGAATCTAGTTTTGTTATAAAGATTAGAGCAGTAATTATTAATGGAAGAAGTTGTTCTAAAGTTTATCCAAGCATTTATGAAAAATATTAAATGTACGTTATCATCTTTCCATGGTTGTGAATGTAACCAAATTGTTCAGGATTCATGTGTTTGGTTTTGGGGAAGTATTTTTATGATTATCTGAATAAAGTACGTTTAAGCACATAATAAAACACTTATAATATGGTGTATTCTTTTAACAGTAATTTTAACTATTTTTGTCGGGTCGGAGTTTATACTTACGTTAATTAATTATAGCCTGAAATGATAGTGATATGATGTACCACACTCGATTATGAATTTCTTTCACATTCTCCATAAGACCCTTTTATCTCTTTCTTCTTCGAGCTTTATGAAAGAAAGAATCGAAAAAAAAGGTGTAAGTGATGAATTAAATAAAAGGCTTGACTTGTGTTTTATTGTATTTGTGAATAAACAAGCCCAATAACTATTGATGTGAAATTGTTCCAAAGTCTATGTAAGCATTTATGAAAATATTGAGTGTATGTTATCATCTTTCCATGATTGTGATTCATGTGATTCATAACCAAATTGTTCTGGATTCATGTGTTTGTTTTGGGGAGGTATTTTTATTCTAAATGAATAAAGTAATGTTCAAGCACATAATAAAATACTTAGGCGTCGTTTGATTTGAAGACTAAGTTATATTATTATTAATTATGTTGGAGTTAGTTATCCTGATATTATTCTTTATTGATTGTTGTTATATTAATTCTGGGGTTGTCAATTTTACTGCTTTATCTAAAATAACTTATTCCAGAATTAATAACCAAATAAGGGATAAAACGATACTAAATTCTTATCCCAAAATAATTTTTATTTATCCATCATACCAATTGACCCCTTATAATATAGTGTATTCTTCTATGAGTGATTTTAATTATCTTCGATTTTCCCCCTGCAAGAATATATATTTAGTTAAATTTGTACTTATATATTAATCAGTTACAGTTTAAAAGGATAATATGATGTTGCTCAAGTAATAAACTAATTAAAAGGCTCAATTAGTATTTATTGTGTGGGGGATAAATAAGGCTCAATAGCTACTGGCCTAAAATTGTTCCAAAGTCTATATAAGCATTTATGAAAACATTGAATGCATGTTTTCATCTTTCCATGATTGTGATCATAACCAAATTGTTGAGTATTCATGTGTTTGGTTTTTTTTATACTTATTTTAATTGGTTATAGCCAGGATAGTAATATGGTTCAAATACTGGATTAATAAAAGGCATTATTAGTATTTTATTGTGTCTCGCTATTGGCAAGTGATTGGTAGACATTTTCTGTAAACAAGGGTCAAATCCCCTTTCCCAAAAACCCTAGCGTGTACTGTTCTTAAGTGCATGTATAGTAGCAGGTAACGTCCCATTTTCGGACGGTGACAGAATTGGTGGAGCCAGAATTTTCATTAAGGAGAGTCAAAATATAAAGAAATAAACTCACCAAGAATGGAAGGAACGTTATTATATAATATATATATACATATTTAATTTTTTTTTATCAAACTATACATTGTAACTTTTTAGGGAAGGGGTGTCGGTTAACAAACATTTGATGCATGTGACTCCGCCATTGGGTGAGAGCATGATAACTAGCGGATTACAGAACTTGATTTTTAACTTAAACGTCATTTGCTATCGTTGTTGAATCCATGGAGTTAAATGTGCATGCTTCCTTAAACTTAACTTGCGATTGTATATCTTTATATCGATTAACATTACTGTTCAAATTATGGCCTATTAATCACAGGAGTATATCTTGAGTAAATAAAACACACTTCTCCCGCTATAATCTTTATTTCGGGAGTAATTCAGAAATAGCCAGATTTACAAGTGGTCATTCAAAAATAGTTATAGTTTCAAAAGTAATCGAAATTTAATCACTTTTCATGTAAAGATAAATCTGAACAAAAACACTATTCAACATCCGGAAAATACTCCAACATAATATAATGGTATCATATTTGAGTTCCAACAAAGTATACTAGAGTTCAGTATATTATACTGTAAGTTCATACACAGGTGCTCGAATCTCCAGTATATTATGCTAGAACTTTCGATGTGTTGGAATTCCAGCATAATATGCTGGAAGTTCATACACAGGTGCACCGAACTCCAGTATATTATACTGGCCCAGTCTCTGTTGCAGCAAAATAATGGCTATTTTTTAATGACTTGACAAATATTGATTATTTTTGAATGATCATTCCGAAAACTGACTAGCCCGTGCTATTTTTACCTTTATTTCTTCTAAAATGTTTATAATTATGCTGGACAGAATTGTTGCCCAATTTGCCATCTTTCTACTAGTTTGAATTTCAGTTATAATATTTTTTTTTTAACATATAGCATATACGAGAAAACATTAGCGTACATTTTTTAAACAAAAGCTTATGTCACGACTCACCTATGCTAATTTGATTTTTAGCTCTTAGTCATTCTTTAAAGGTACAATTAAAAGAGTTCAATTTTTGGATGAACTTATAATGTCAAGCTCTCAACATAGGGTATTTCTATTTTTCATCTTAGGCCATCTCGGACTCTTGCCTCTATTTTTTTCTCCGAAATGGAGTAAACTCCAAAATGGAATAAAATTATTCTAACCATTACTCCATCTTTTACTCCAGAAGAGAATATTCTATCCATATTTTTCTCTCTTAAATATTATATTATTATCTTTTATTTAAATTTTATTTTCTTATTTCTATTAAATAAATTCTATATTGTTTTTTAAATATTCATCACATATAATTTAATATAAAATTATTTTATACCATAAAATTTTAAATAATACAATAAATTATATATATATATATATATATATATATATATATATATATATATATATATATATATATATATATATATATATATATTATGATAAAATTCAGATTAAATATTAAATAAATATTCAACTTCCACCTCTAGTATGCTCCCATAAATGATCTATTAATGCATTATGAAGCGTAAAATGAGCATCTTTGTCCTTAATTTTTTTGTGTTGAGCTAAAAAATGCTCAAACCGTTAATTTTCATCAACTACAATTTCTACCGTTAGAGATGGACATTCCCAATAAAATTAACTTACAATTTTACATAAAAATAATAAATGCATGAAAATTAATTTATCAAAATTATACGCCAAAGTTAAGATGTAAAATTAATATTATAAAGATAATACATAAACATAATTAAATATATATAAAGAGAGAAATTAAAAGAGTTAAATAATAAAATAATAATAAAATAGTAATGAAGAAGATGAACAATGTCACTTCATATTTGGAGTAACACTATTCATCCCCCATTTTGGTAAAAAAGGGATGCATTATATATATATATCACTCGGACTCTTTAAAAATGTTATTGAGCATACGAGTAATATATTTTTGGAAGATTTAACACGAGCCTGATAATATTTTTGAAGATTGGAAAGTAAAGTTTATATGTGATCACCAGCTAGTTGACCTCTAGATTTTTTCTAAAATAAGAACATCCTAGTAATAGAAGGACTCTTTAATGTTCCTTCTTCTTAATGAAAATACTTTTAAAGAATTTATATAATTAATGTTTGTCTGATTATTTTCATCATATTACCTACTAATTCAACTTACGCACTCAAAGTTCACTATAATGATTACTAATGTTTCCATCGCTTTTACGTATCTTCATTTTGTAATAAATTTTTAGCTGTCACTAACTAAAAGTTAAGCTCTTTGGCATTATTGACGAGAGAAAGAAGAATATTAATTAAAAGATTGAAATAAATGTAATCAATATAAGCAAGACTTTACGAATTTGATGCAAGCTTATCATTCATATCTCAGAGAAAAAAAGGAGATAAAGAAAAGAAAAACCCAAAGGAGACAAATAACAGTCAATAAAGAAAATCATAAAGATCAATGTACAAATCTCAGTATAAACAAAAAATATTAAATAATTTCTTTTTATTTTGGTGACCAGATTTAAATGTCGTATGTATTGGTGGAAGAGGCCGAGCCAGGATTTTAAGCTTATGGGTTCGGAATTCTAATCGTTAAAAGTTACTGGGTTTTAAATAAATAACTTACACATATTTAATGAATTTTATAAAATAAATACAGGGTTCAAATTAAAGTTATTGGGTTCGGCCGAATCCGCTGCCATCACTCTACTTCTGCCCCTGGTCAGTGGTGAAAGCTATCATTTAAGCAAAATAATTAAGATGCCGATAAACTGCTCCGATAATTGCTATTATTAACAAAAAATTTAAAAAACACGGGTGACATAGAATAATTTGTAAAGGAATGACAAATCACAAAAACATTGCCATTTGAAAACAATCTAAAAAAGTATTATCCTAGAAAGTTTGACTAGTAATAAAAGCTGACCTTAACATAAGAAAAAATTGACATTTTTACGTTGATTTTTCTATGCTATTTCCAAATGTTTTTAAGACAAAAATACTTTAAATTGACTTCTTTTGTTTTTGTTACTTTAGAAAATTATCAAAACAAGTTTCCCGAAAAATGCTGAAATAACCCCGTAGTTTCTCTTATTTGACTTTTACCATGAAATCATGCAGGAGTATTTTGAATTTTTGACTAAGAAATTATGAGGGGCAAATTGGTCAAAGAAATATTTCAGCGCACGTTTGGACAGCTCGGTTCCGCCGGCGGCGGCGCTATTACTTTGAACATTATCTCTAATTTAAACTTTCTAAAATGACTAATTAATAAATTTATTTTGTCAAAAAGAAATTGGCAAAATGTTCTTAATTAATTCTTATCCTTTTTTTATACCTTTTGGCCTTTTCTTTGAAAAAGAATATACATCCTCTTTTTTTTTTTTTTGGTTTTCCACCAGGTGTCCGGTACCCACGTCGGACTCGACTAAATCCGGATTCACACTGAGAAGTTTCACATTGGGGGATAAAGCTTTCCCTAGCAAAGGCGACTCCTACCCAAAGTCTCGAACCCTAAGACCTCTGGTTAAGGATGAAGAAATACTTACCACTTCACCACAACTCTTATTGATATACATCCTCTTTTATTATAGAACTTATCCCTCATTATACAAATTTATATTTCTCTGCATTTATTCAGTGTTTATACCAACACAATAAATATATGACACTTGTTCTTCAAATACACTTTTATCCCTAAACTATAGTTAATTAATACATATTTTCACCTTAAGTTATAGCGTAACCATAATAATTAATATAGTTTGACGTAAACAGCGATTGTATTTAAGTTTTTACTGCTCCTCTATTGTTCTAGGGGCTAAATTTTAAAAAAAAAAAAATGTTTCCCTTAATCGTTATAGATATTTAATTATAGATTACCCTCTGTAATTTTTTTCAACTTTTTATTTACTCTTCTTGTACCAAATCGGTAAATCCCAACTTATCTGCTATCCAGCTAATGATCTTATTATTTAATTTAAAAACTAGTTTCCTTCATCACTTGGCTTTTCCACGTTATTCTTTACTTGCACGTTTCCTCCACATTCTCTTCACTAATTATTTAATTAGAAATATTTTTCAAAGAATCTGTAAAATATAAAAAGTTAGTAATAAATTAATGGTAGAGTCCAAATGCAACCAGTATTTACCCACGGGTTGGTACGACTTGTTTCGTGGTGTACACATTAGATACATGTACTAGTGCTATCACATCACATGCATTATGGCCAGGGCGGACAATTATAATATCGGGTTCATCTGAAATTAATATTTTCAACACGAAGCATAAAACGATTAAGCATATAACAAAAGGAAATCATTTTTTGGTCTAACCATCCACATATGAAATTATGAAACCAATGATTTTTGACCACCAACGACTATGGTGAATCTATCCATCTCGAGTTCGAGTACTTAGAATAATATCTAAGGAATACTTTCCCCTCTAATATAATGAGTCTTAAATAATACAATTTGGATAACTCGGAACCCAAGGTGGATACTTGACACTGGATGAAAAAATAAAAACGATTTCAAGGATAAGATTATTTGGTCATAAATTACGTTTAGTTTAATTATTCTTAATGACATTTATTATCATATCGGAATTTTTTTAGATGATTATGTTTGGACAGATATTATTAATGAATCTTTTCCTCCTTTTTTTTCCTGGTAAATTAGTTCAGTTCGTCTAAAGTTTATATATATGTATATATATATTTGTGTTGCTGGGTAGGTGTAGAATCATGGGAAACGAGCAGTTAGCATATACTTTTTGGAGATTGTGTTTTAATTTATATAATATTAATTTGATAACGTTATGTTTAATTTATTATATGTTTCTCCTTTTCAGTCATCTTTTGAAGAAACGCGATAACGTTATTCACGAGTTTAGCTGAAATTGCATTATTAATTAATTAAAGAAGAACATATTCCCCTTTACAAAATTAAGCTTAATTCTTGGAGGTGCAGAATAAATAAAAACATTGGCAAAAAATAGACATTCTTTTTGCTTTTTGCTTGTACTTAATTAGAATTTAAGGGAGATTAAAAAAATATTTTAAGAACTTACATTTGATATTTACAGTGTTTAACTGACAAGATAAGTCAAGATTGATGTGGTCAAAGGTATTAATTTTTTTGTAGATGTGTTTTTGAGTATGGATATAGCAACACATATTTCTAAAATAACTTGATGCTAACCTCAAGTCTATGCATGGTGGAGTTAAGGTATTATTATTCTATAATTGCAATAGTAATTTTTAAGATAATTAAAACGTCATCTTTGTGGTAACATAATAATACAATTATCAATTGATGATGATACATGTGATGTCCATGACAGAGGGCAGTCCATTAGGCCGATGAAGGTAGATCAAGCAGGAACAATAAGCTTCTAGGTTGACAAGATTCCGAAGAAGGAATGCACATGTCATCTTAGGCGAATCTCATATTAAGAGAGTAAAATGAAGAGTTTTATAAGGCATAACACAAAATCACATGGTACACACGCTTTTGCGCTAGATGATAGTGTAGCCCAGAGACAAAAATCATCTATTGTGCCAAAGCGCCAATACGTGCCATCGACTTGAATTGTGACAATACAATTACCCTAAGAGAGAGAAATTATATTATTATATCCAGTGTTTTAAAAAGCGTTTTTGGGGCAAGTCCCGAGACCAAAAATGCCCCGAGGAGATGGTGTAGGGCGAAAGTTTCAAGAGGCGTGCGCCCAGGCGTTTGAGGCGCGTTTTTGTAGTGAGGTATGCCCCAGAGACTTTTTCAAATTAAAACAAAAATTGTTGAATAAATCCTTCATATAATACCCAAATTCTCAAAAGTCAGCTTCTAATTACTCAAAAGTTTTAAAAAGGAACCGAAATGTATTGAATTTAAAAGTCAAGACCTTTTTTATTGATTGAAGCCCTGATTTATGGTATTTTCCAATTCTTTATCTTGTGCGATAGTCTGCTAATATCTCCTAAAAACAACGAATATTCAATTTTGTTTTACCAATACAAATAGAACTCCATTCTCTTTCATAACAGCAAGTTCAAAGTTCAAATTGCAGGTTAGTCATCCTTTTTGTTCCTCTATGTAGGAAACTTTATTTTTTTCGACTCAAGTTAATTGTGTCATCGACTTGAACTGTGGCGCGACTCCAGATTTCCGAGGACATGACTCTTGATAGGAAGGTGTGGTGGTCGAGCATTAGGGTTGTATGTTAAAGAGTAGTCGAGCAGTTTTCCTCTTTGTCCCGATTTTCCTCTTTGTATTGACGAGTATGATAGTATGTTATCTAGCACTACTAGTGATGTGTGTTGTGTTTTACACTTTTGCATAATATTTGTGTTACTGTTTTTTATTTTTTTGCTGTCTCTCACGTGATGATATTTCTTTTCGGGTTTTGTTATCATAGATATATTGTCTCTGAGCCGAGGGTCTCCCGGAAACAGCGGAGTAAGGTCTGCGTACACTCTACCCTCCCCAAACCCCACTGATAGGATTTTACTGAGTTGTTGTTGTTGAATCAAGTTATTTGTGCTTGTAAGTAGCATATAATAGATTGTTTTGACTATTTTTTTTACGGGGATGGAGCGCGCGCACATTGATATGTATATATATATATATATATATATATATATATATAATTTTCCTCAATTTTTATGCAATTTTACCTGTTTATAAATATTTATTATAATTATTATTTTATAAAATATTAAAAATTAAATATTCATGGGGCTTATATCCTGTACCTCGGGGCTTACACCTTGCTGAGGCATACGTAAAACGCCTCGCTTTACGCCCACGTCCTTTAAAACAACGATTATAGCACAATTAATTATAATTCAATTACCCTATCAGCTGTTGATGTACAAAACTAAGTTTCCAACTTCAAACCTTATGTTCAGCATTTCTGTTATTTTTTTAAAATAAAAATTGATACCTTGAGAGCCAAGTTTTGGTGCCAGTTGTTTTATTTATATTAAAAAAGGATACTGGATAAGCATCTCTTATATATTAGTTGGACGAATGGTTAATAAACAATTGACATAATAGAGTAGATATAATAGTTAAGAACATAATTTCTTTTGGTCTAAGAATATACATTTTCACATTATATACTATACATGTCCATTTTTATATTATGTAATCATAGAGTTCTAATATCGACTGGATCATGTTATCAAGAATCTCAAACAAAAGATACAGATTCTTTTGCTTTATTTACAGGGAGAAATTAAAAAATAGCCAGATTTACAAGTAGTCATTCAAAAATAGTCATAGTTTCAAAAGTAATCGAAATTTAGTCACTTTTCATGTAAAGATAAATTTGAACAAAAATACTGTTCAAAATCCGGAAAATACTCCAGCATAATATACTGAAATTCCAGTGTAATATACTGGAACTCCAGTATATTATACTGAAATTCCAACAAAGTATACCGGTCCAGTATATTATGCTGGAAGTTCATACACAGGTGCTCGAATCTCCAGTATATTATGCTGAAACTTTTCGCGTGTTGGAGTTCCATCATAATATGCTGGAAGTTCATACACAGGTGCACCGAACTCTAGTATATTATGCTGGACCGGTCTCTGTTGCAGCAAAATAGTGACTACTTTTTAGTGACTTGGCAAATGCTAATTTTGAATGACCAGGCCGAAAACTGGTTAGCCTGTGCTATTTTTACTTATTTAAAGTATAGTCCAAACCCCCCACCCCCCAAAAAGTATTGGTCTCACATAACTTTGAAATGCAAACAAATAATTCACATAACCAATTTCAAATCAATTTGGAATTGAAGCACTGTAATTGCTGGGCTGTGTTTAAGACATGCAATCAAATCTTTTTAGGTTAATTATTGTTTTAAAAAAAGATCAACCTAGGGTCCTAGAGTAGAAAGTATTTCAACATTTTAAAGTACAAACCAATATTCAACATTTCCAAGCTAAACCAGATTAGGACATCTAATAAGTGCTTTAAACGTTTCCAACCTAAACCAGATTAGGACTATATGTATACGCATGTATATTTAGGAACAAACACACACAAGCACAAACATGGACATGTATATATATACACATTTGAAGGAGCGTCGCAGGATGAATGAGATTCCTTCATTTTAAGAACAAGTCTCGAGTTTGAGTCCTCGAAAAAATAAAAAAAATTAAGTAGAAAGTACAACGCTTCATCCTTCAATGAGCTCTACGCAGCGCGAATCCAGATTATTTAAGTGTTTTAGTGGCTTTCAGAACTAGATTTTTGGAAAAAAGAAAGAAAAAGAGAGAGAGTAATAGATGTTTAGATTTTTATGGCCGTTTCAAACAATTATTAACTACTATTGAAACATCCTCTGGAATTTGTCACTAACTTGAACTACTATTTGCTTTATACCTTTTATAGCCTAATTATACTTTTAACAATAGCTAATTAACTTTGTATGTCTAATCTTCCTTCTCTAACCATTCCAACTTTCTAAAATTCTCACCTATAGATATAGGTGAGGTGCTTCTTGTGGGAGGTTTGCCTAACTTCTAAAGCATAATCTTGATAGCACGGACTAGCCAAGTTTTGGATTGGTAGTTGAAAAATAGTCAGAGTTTGCAAAGTCATTAAAAAATAATCACTATTTTGCTGCAACACGAAAAATTCCAGCATAATATACTGGAGATTGGTGCACTTGCGTATGAACTTCCAGCATATTATGCTGAAACTACATCACATGGAAAGTTCCAGCATAATATACTGGAGATTGGAGCACATGTGTATGAACTTTCAGCATATTATGCTGGTCCAGTAAATTATGCTGGAACTCCAGTATATTATGTTGGAAGCTCACATGTAAAAAATTCGAGCTCCACTATATTATGCTGGAATATTTACTGGATTTTGAACAGTTTTTCGTTCAAATTTATCTTTACATAAAAATAAGCTATATTACGATTACTTTTGAAATTGTGGCTATTTTTCAATTACCACTTATAAATCTGGCTATTTTTTAATTTCAAGAGTAATGGATCATAATCCATCTTATGAACCCCAATGGATAAATGGAAATTTTTTGGACTCCTATTTCAGCTGGGCCTGGACATTTAAAAGGCCCATGTCCCATAAGATAATAGCTGGCAATATATATATTTTTTGTATGTTAGTGTACGTTATATGTATATATATTTGGCTAGCAAATATAATTATTTATTATCGACCGGTCAAATATGTAACTTTGCGATAACATATTTAGACAAATTGAAGCCGCGTGGACCCATATGTATCTTCGTGGGTGCTCGAGCACCCATTGTTTCTGACTCGAAATCTTTATTGAGTGGGCACCCAAAGACTACCAAGTAATTAGTGGGTGCAATGGTTAATAAGGTGGACAAAAGAGCTCCTAGGATTTGAAGCTTTTGAATTCCTGTCGTATTCTTAAGTTAATATATAATAATAATATAATTTTATAATTAAATATTTAGTAAATTTTTTAATATACATATAAGATTTGAACAAAAATTATTAAATTTATGTGATCCCGCAACTAACATGCTAGCTACTGTGACGTACTGAACTTGTTCATTATCATTGTTCCCATTGAACTGCAAATTGGCCACAGTAACTAGTGTGCTTCCATTCTAAGCATTCAATATATAATATGATAAAAATGTTAATTAGACATTTTTATCACCCATCATTATATTAGACAAGGTTTAAGACTGATCTGTGTGACATTTGCAACTAAAGTTTATTGAAAGAAAATAGCACATTAAACAAGCAAATATGTGAATGATAAACAAGTCTTTTAAGGACCAGATATTTCATGTAAACGTAGCACGGGCTAGTCAGTTTTCGGACTAGTTGTCACACCCTTTTACTACCCCCCAAAAGAGATGTGTGATATTGTGGATTGCGGGTTAAAGGGTTTTTCCAATTAAAGTGACGAATTTGAGTAGGGATATTTTTATTTACAGAGTCGCCACTTGGAATTAATTTTCCGGTGTTCCAAGTCACCATTTATTTGAATCCCTAGTCAAAGGAAGATTTAACTCTTTTATTATTGGTCTGCGAAAAGCAAAGTCCGGGTAAGGAATTTTGTTGACCGGGGAGAAGGTGTAAGGCATTCCCCGTGTCCCGTGGTTCTAGCACGGTTGCTTTATTGACTTAATCTTTGCTTGAATTAAATTTTTTTTTGTGTTTTATTTGGTTTTCATGTTTTGCCTATGTCCGCTTTTATTGTTGATGGTTTCATTAATCTCAAACTAGGACGAGTATCCCCGACCCTAGCTTACACTAACCAAGACGAGTATCCCCGACCTTAGCTCGTGTGTCGCACCTATAAGTAGAGCCTACTAGAAGTTAATTAAATTCAACTTTTATTTATTTTGAAAGAAATGAAACAAGATATGCCCTCACGACTTTGCCATTTTTTTTACTTTTTTATTCCAAAGCGAGTATTCCCGACATCGGTTAAAAGAAAGTAATAATTATTTTTTTTTGTTTTAAAATAAAATATTTATAGATAAATGATTTTATTGAATTTATTTAATGGCTAAAAAAAAGTTGACCAATATTTGAAGAAATAATAATTTTTCGCTTCATGTTTGAAACTCGACTGGACTATTACCATTGTTATCCTAAAAAAAAAATTTACTAACTTAAACAAAAGGAAACTACGTTATGAATTTAATCAAAGAAAAGCACTTTTTTTTTTATATTTGTGGATTGATGGTTCATTTTTTAACTTAAGAAAATTATTTACAAATTCAAAATGAGTAATGTATGGCTAATTGAAACAACTTGACAATGAGAATTTACTAACTTAAACAAAAATACTACGTTATGGAATTAATCAAAGAAAAACATTTTTTGTTTATATTTGTAGATTTATGGTTCATTTTCTAACTTGAGAAAATTATTCACAAATTCAAAAAGAGCGATGTATGGCTAATTGGAACAACTTTGCGACAATCATGATTACTAATTTAAAAGATGAGGTTAGTGCGAAAAATTATTAACTTACATTGTTTAAAACTAAAAAAATAATAATTTGGACTTGTGGGGTTATTAAAATGAGGCAGCAACCCACCATTGGGCTTATGGAGTCAATGGGCTCATGTCCAACCCAAATTGCTCATCACATTGATGTCCATATTAAAATCATTTTTTCATAAAAGAAACTCACATCCTAAATTATTATCTATGCTCTTTCATCTCCTTAATCAACTTAATTCTCAAGGACTAACATAATATTTCTACTCATTTACACCAAAATGACACTAATCAGACTACAAACTCATTAGTAACGTAAACACTTTAGCATTTGAATCCACTTTCATAATTACAAATCGCAACTAATTATAAAAAAAACTACAAAAAGAAAATGGTAATACTGTAATGCTAAATAGAAGAACCATATTATAACATTGTGTTGACCGTAATTTAAAGCATCAGAACATTTTGAAGCTAAAAGTCTTTCCTAAATAATTATACATGAACCTTAAAAGTAACTCACATAAAAGATCAAAAACTAAACAAATATGGTTAAAAATGAGGTCTTTATCTTTTCCTTAAACTAAGTAAACTTAATAAAATGAAATTTCAGTCATATATATAAAGAAGAAAATGATAATTGAACTAATTTCTAACATATTTACATAATGATGACAGTAATATAACATTCATCTTGAAACAAAATCAAATCTAACATGTTCCATCAACCAAACCGGGATCAAATCCTTCTTATTATCATCATCAAGAATCTACAATATAAGAATTTGAAAGTTACCTGGTTTGCAAAATGATAAAATACAACAGTGCAACAAAAGAAATTCAGCAGCAAATACAGTGGAAACAACAGCAACTCAAGTGTTAAGACAACCCAGAAAACTCAACAAAGATGCTTGAAACTAGTAGCTATCAACTTCACACATTGCCTAATGGATATTTCTATTTTTTTGTGAGAGTTTTTGCACTCAAATAGTACTCACCAAGATCTGAAATTTCAGCTTGCTGTATATATATATTAAGCTGCTGATTTTACTCTCAAAGTTTGTGTTTTTAGTGTGTAAAAAGTTCAGCCATTGTGTAGTAGATTGTGTGTCTTGTAAGAGAAGAGGCAATGCATTCATGATTTTAAAATCTGTCCATAGGACATATTTTCACCAAAAATCTGTCCATAGGACATATTTTCACCAAAA
>ML391955.1:23243-37455 GCA_005239525.1 Nicotiana knightiana | reverse complement strand
TAAAGCTCATAAAATGCGAGGGATATAATGCTTAAAATCACGAATTCTAGCCACTCATCAGAGACGAATTCTGTGCCGCTTTTTAATGGATCCCACATCGTAAATAGTCTTTCAAGTTGTTGCCTTTGCACACCTATATAAATCCCATGATCCTGTGTTTCTTAAGCATCTATTCTATTCTCAGTATTTGCAAGCCATTTGAGTCTAGTTTTGTGGATTCGGAAGCATTGACGCAAAGGTAATTTTCCTTGTATTTTTCTTCCTTTGTTATTCTTTGTTGTCTCCTTATTGCTTTTTCTTTTTGTGTAGGCAAAACGAGAAGGATTTGTTCTTGTTTAACAAGATAATCCATGCATGATGAAGACAATCTTAGGGTGTGAGGGGATAGGTACTCATCCTTGCCCGAATATCAGAGAGATTACTCTCATGGACTGACTACCGGAGAGATTACTCTCAATATGACCCGACTACCGGAGAGATTACTCTCAAAATGACCCGACTACTGGAGAGATTACTATTAATATGGCCTGACTACCAGAGAGATTGCTCTTAATATGACCCGACTATCAGAGAGATTACTCTCAATATGGCCCGACTATCGGAGAGATTACTCTCAATGTGGCCCGACTACCGGAGAGATTACTCTCAAAATGACCTGACTATCGGAGAGATTACTCTCAATGTGGCCCGACTACCGGAGAGATTACTCTCAAAATGACCTGACTATCGGAGAGATTACTCTCAATGTGGCCCGACTACCGGAGAGATTACTCTCAAAATGACCTGACTATCGGAGAGATTACTCTCAATGCGGTCTGACTATTGGAGGCCATTTCATTCATTCAGACCTTTGTGCCCATTCTAATATTCTTGATTTGGATTTTGATGACCCTATTTTTTTTTTGCAGCCCGAAGAGATGGAAAATTTCAGAGACTATACTTCATCTTCCTCCAAACTTAGATATCTCCTAATCGAGAATGAAGATGGCATAGAACAAACCAAGATTTTGGTTCACACCCCACAAGCTGGCCGATATGCAGCCTCATGTCCTTCTTTGAGGAACTCCCTTTATGTAGAAAATTGGACCTTGGAGCACATGACAACTTCTAATCCATTTTCCAAGATGTGGTCTCTCCAAGCTCCAATGCGCTGACACGTAAACATTGCTAGCACCTTTCCAAACTTAGGACGTCGCATAATTCAAGGCGAAGTACGTTGGGAAAGCACAACAACAATCGAGGGCGAGTATCGTCATATTCCAGGATATTGGGAATGTGCTTAAGATGTACTTGGTGGAAGCCAACAAACCCTGAGTACAACAAAGATTTATGATGCTGTCTACGCCTCAATTTTCACTCATGATCGAAACTCGAACATTTTGCAAGCATTTTGTGAGTCTTGGTGCCCCAAGACAAACGCGCTTGTTACATCAGCTGAGGAACTATCTATCTTTCTTTGGGACTTACATATCCTTGGAGGTCTGCCCATTGTGGGTTCTCCGTATGAAGAAGTGGTACCTGGGACAAGAGAACTTATCGGTTTGGACGAAAAATAGATGATATTTATCCCTCGATCTTGCGAGTATTTATTTTCTTCCTTCCATTACCTTAAGGAAGGTACGGGTGCTAACCAAAAGGTCTCCTTCAGCAAGTGGACAAACTTTTGGTAGAAAAAAACTTTAATGTATAAACCTGCTCCACTACAAAAGGAAAAGAAATCCGCCCGCCTAAAGTCGACACATAATCCTAACGGAGTCATTCCCGAGACAACGAGGTGGTCGAGTGATCAAGAAGTTATATTCTCCAAGCTTAAGGTGAGGGCTGACAAGAAATATGAAACTTATGTAGCAGCATTCTTATCAATTTGGCTATGTGCCTTTGTGTTTCCCAAGGCAGAAAACTTCATTCGTCCCGAGACTTTTAAGATGGAAAGCACGATGGCAGGCGAGCGAAGGATTAGACTTGCGATCCCAATTTTGGCGAGTATTTATCATGGTTTGAATAAGATTTCGTGTTCTTCCCAACTTGATCAGGTCAAAGTTTGTTTTCCCATTCATTATGTTTACTGCTGACTTGCACATTACTTCAAAAGCCATTATCCACTTGCTAAGGGTTCGTTTGTCCCTTTGATGGTGGCATACTCAGGAGAGGGAGCTGCGAGGTACTTTGACGGGGAGGATGCGAGAAAACGCATCCACATTGGGGAGGATATAGTTTGGACACCAACAATGTTAACCAATTCTCGTCCTTATTATTATGTGGATAACGATGCCCCTCAAGAGTTGGATTCAAATTATTCATGAGCTTATGTTTTAATTACCTCCCTTTGAGGTATGGTAACTCATTCATCATCAAGCCCTATAGCCCGCATCGGTTTGGTCGTCAATTTGGGTTTTACCACAATGTTCCCGGTTTTTTGGAGAATGATATCCGTAACGCCTCTCTAGATGAAGGACTCAGATTTTGGANTTTCTCCACCAATTATATGTCTTGGTGGGAGAAAGCGCATGAGAAGTTTCTCGAGAATAATTTACAATCTTTGGTAGACAATGTTGGGCTAAAGTCTACTACTCCTTTAGGAGGTGAAGATCAAGGTGTTGGAAAGACGCTCCCAAAAGTTAAAGAGCCACATACTCCAATCCCAAAAGTAGCTACACAACATAAAAATAGGAAGCTTAAATCCTCACAGGCGGCTTTGAAAGAGGTGGTGTGCACTTCAGTAGATTTAGAGAAGCACCCTCTAGTTCTTCTATTTAGCACGCAAGTTCCTCAAGATACAAGTCAGAGTACCAATGAAGACCAAAATTGGAAAATGAAATGACCTAATCCAGTAGAGATCATAGAGGTTCCAAGTGTTGTTAGTCCCTCAATAACGGCTACAGCTTGTAACAAGGAGGTAAAAATACAATCACCTTGCCCTTTTTTTTAACGAACGAATGGCTTTACCAAAAAAAAATATTCACTTCCTTTGACTTTTCCTTATGCAGTTAAATACCATTGGGCATCCGGTGGTATCCCCACATGACCAGCCACACGTGAGTGATAAATCTATTGGAGGGCCTACATCTAAAGTGAAGTCACTTTCAAATGCATCATCTCTTACTCATGACAGATCCCTAAACCAACAAACTCTAAATGAGATAACTCGCGTCCCACCGATGACAAATACATCAGTATCTATTTTTAAAGGAAAGGGCATTGTCTTTAATCGCAAAAAGGAATTCGTCTTGGGACTTTGGGAGGATATTTGCAATAGACTTTCCAAGACTCGTGCAGAACTGCTCTCATCTTAGATCTTTCTCTATTAGAGTGTTTACTGGGTTCTCTTTTCGAGCTTGCTGCCTCATATGACCAAGAGCGATCCAATTTGGCTGATAAGACGAGTCAAGATGAGAAGCTAGAGATGATTTCCAAAGCTAAGGAGCGTCTTGAATCGTTCAAACTTGAAGAAAATGAGAAAGTCAATAAAGTTTCCTCTAGTGAAAAGAAACTGAAGAGAGTTGTGAAGAAATTGCAGACATTACAACAAGAAAGGGAGAACCTCGAAGGTGTTATAGAAGCGACTCAAAAGGAGGTTGAAGAGATTCAGGAAAGTTTCAGCTGCCGAGTATGAGGTTTCTTCATATGACAACGTAAATTTTCTGACTGATGAAGATTCGGCCAATTTGGAGGAGAAGAAGAAGAACTTGGAGACTAGCTGTCAAGAATTGATCAACTACAAGTTTTTGTTAGATTAGGCTATTAGAATTATCTTCCCTTTTATTCTTATGTTAGGTTGAACTAGTGGATATTTATTTCATCTTAAATCAGATTGCTTCTCTTTTGGTTTACGTTGCCCGAAATTTATCTTGGTCGCATAATTTTCAGCTTTACGTACTCGTAACGAAAGATTCATATCTTGTCGTGGGAGAGTCCAAATAATGACCGTTTGTTTTCTAAAAAATTAGACTTCAATATATATAACATATCCAAAACTTAGAATCAAACACCTTCAGAGTCGACCCACATAATATTTTGAAACCAACTTTAGATTCCACCACATAGAAAATTTTAGATCTGTGCAGTCTCACAAAAAAAAAATCATATCTTGGTGTAGAAAAATAGAAATTATGAACCGTTTAATTTCATGAAAACTATACTTCAAAATCTAAGACATATACAAAATTTGGAATCAAACACTTAGAGAATCATCCCATATATTATTTTGAAGCTAACTTTCAATTCTGACATGTTGATAGTTTCAGATTCATGCAGTTTCACCAAAATATTATATCTTGGTGTAGAAATGTCAAAAATATGAATCGTTTGATTTCATGAAAACTAGATTTCAAGATCTAAGACATATCCAAAATTTGGAATCATACACTTTGAGAATCATCCCAGATATTATTTTGAAACTAACTTTAAATTCTGTTACGTCGACAATTTCAGATTTGCACAACTTCACCCAAATATTTGTATCTTGATGTAGGAATGTCGAAATCACGAACCGTTTGATCCATTGGAAAATTAAATTCCAAATATATAAAATATATAAAATGAAAAACTTAATGCCTTAAGGATAGTTTCAGATAATATTTTGAAATCAACTTTGGTTCCTGATATGCTGACAATTTCATATTAGCGCGACTTCACCAAAATTTTTGTATCTTGGTATGGAAGCCTCGAGATTGTAAGATATTTTTAATTGTCAAAAATTGAAATTCAAGAGCTTTATACTCACCATATATCTGGGGTTTAAGTCTCACTAAATTTGAAACATTGTGGAGGTACACCGAAAACTTGAAGGTTTGGCGAACATAAAGGCATAGCGAATCTCCGGACTTCAATGCAAATGTTTGAGAATCTCCTAAAAGAGATTAACCATTTTATTGAAGATTTACCATAGCGGCTTGCCCCCTTTAAATCAAATGGTATCCAAAGTTTAACAGAAGAATGGTATGTCATCTCGATTTTCAAGTGCTGATTGAATGAATTACACTCCATCGTACTTCATTCAGACAACAATTGGGGGATTATGTATCTTTTGAACTTATGCGACTGAACTCAGAATGAAACTCTAAGCTGCCTACGTACCTCGGTGAAGAGGATCAAGTCATACCGTAGTTCAGAATGGGTGATTTTCTTTTTTAATTTTTTAATTTTTATGTCCTAACTTTTTCCTAGGCCACCTCTTTCGAGGTTTTCAACCTAGCAGACCTTTTTTTTTGGGTCCTAGATTTTTCCCAGGCCGCCTCTTTCAAGGTTTTCAACCTAGCAGATTTTTTTTTGTGTGTGGACCGTACACAATTTAGACTCATGCGGGCCAGGAGTATAGGAACATGCAGTTTAGGCTCATGCGTCCAGGAGCGTTGCAACTTCAAGGATAATAATTCTTCAAAAACATACCATTGATATGGCCGATTCTCATTCCATCTACATCAACCCGTTTGTAAGCCCCACTTGAATAAGCTTCTTGCATGACATATGGCCCATCCCATTTTGAGGTTAACTTCCCTACAAGTTTATGAGAAGTAATAATGGGTCTTCTTATGGCAAGGACTTGATCCCCTACTTGAAAGGATCTTGGGTGAACTCTTTTATTGAAGGCGCGAGACAATCTAGCTTGATAACATTCAAGACTCTGTTGAGCTTCCAACCTCTTCTCATCAAGAGCCTCCAGCTCTACTAATCGAAGTCGAGCATTTTCTTCATCAGTGATCCCTTCTTGAATAGTAGTCATAATGAAGGTATTTGATGCTCAAGTGGCAAGACGGCTTCGACTCCATAAACGAGTGAATACGGAGTCGCTTGTGTTGGCATACAGTGAGTCATCCTATATGCCCATAGATCTTCTTCCATACGATTATTCCAATCTCGTTTGGATTTGGAGACGACTTTATTTAGCAAGTTGCATAGAGTTTTGTTGAATGCTTCAGCTAGACCGTTGGCTGTAGCGTTGTACATCGAAGAGTTACGTTGCTTGAATCCAAAGATATCACAAATCTTATTCATCAACCTATTATCAAATGGCTTTCCGTTATCCGTTATTATGTAATGAGGAATGCCAAATTGATAGATTATGTTTACTAGGATGAAACTTGCATCATTTTCCTTCTTTACCTCCTTAAGAGCAACAACTTCAGCCCATTTTGAGAAGTAGTCAGTTGCAGCCAAGATGTATAGGTGCCCACCAGAGGACTTTGGCAGTGGTCCAACAACATCAAATCCCCAAGCGTCAAACGGCCAGGATGCTACAGTCGGGTGCAACACTTCAGGAGGTTGGTGAATAAAATTCACATGGAATTGACAAGCCTTACATCTTCGAGCGTAGTCCATGAAATCTTTTACCATCGTCGGCCAATAATATCCCGTTTTTATATGGAAGTGGAGATTTGGTCTTGATTGGTGTGACCCACATACCCCAGAATGTGCTTCTTGCAAAGCTTGGAGTGCTTCTTCTTCCCCTAAGAATCACAAGAGTACTCCCTCGAATGACCTTCTGTATAGAGTATCTTTGTAGTAAAGGAAACGAGGTGCACGCCGATGAATTTCAGTCCTTCTCCTCGGATTTTCTGGAAGTATCCCATAGAATAAGTAGTCAATAATGGGTTGTCGCCATTCTTCTTTCTCAACTTCATAAACACCGACAAGATGCTTGGGTTAATTTTCTTCACCTTCAGCCTCATTTGGTGGCGGTACTACCCATTTTTGGCAGACAATAACTTGCGCTTGATCAGGCAGGGCTAATGATGAAGCTAGGGCAGCTAAAGCATCAGCCTTCTTATTTTCTTTCCTTGGGACATGCTGAATATTCACATCACCGAGCCATCCCACTAACTTTTTAGCGTAATCATGATATGGGCGTAGTTCAGGCTTCCTAACCTCGTAACTACCCAAAAGCTGATTGACCACTAACTGGGAGCCATCAAAGACTTGCAATTGCAATTGATTCATATGAACGGCCATTTCAAGCCCAAGAATTAATGCTTGATACTCAGCAACATTGTTGGAACAGAAATGTGTCAAGGTGAAGGGGTATGGCAAGACTTCAACTTGGGGAGTGACAAATACTATGCCAGCACCAGCTCTCCCATGATGCGCAGCACCATCAAAGTACATCTTCCATGGAGGCTGAGCTTCAATGACCATTGCGTCTTTATCAGGTAGTTCGTCAGTTAGCTCCCAATCATCAGGTATAGGGTGATCTGCCATGAAGTCTGCTAACACTTGTCTTTTTATAGCCTTTTGAGGGATGTACACGATTTCAAATTGTTGAAACTGGAGGTACCACCTTGCTAGTCGATCACTAAGGACAGGTTTTGACATCATAACTTGATGGGATTTGCTCTACATGAGCTTGAAAGTAGTGCTTCAACTTTTGAATTGAGAAGAATAGAGCCAAGCACAACTTTTCGATTGGTGAATAATTCAGCTCGTTTGGTGTCATCATTCTGCTCAAGTAGTAAAGAGAGTTTTCTTTCCCCTCACTATTTTCTTAGGCCAACAGCGCTCCAACAGACCTTTCTTGTGCTGAAATGTGTAGTATCAACGGCTTTCCAAGTATCGGGGCTGCCAAAACTGGCGGCTTCATCAAGTATGTTTTGATACTTTCAAAGGCATTTCTACAAGCTTGGTCCCACTTGAAAGGAATGCCCTTCTTCATGAGGCGACTGAATGGTTGGCACCTCCCAGCTAGATTTGAGATGAATCTCCTAAGGTATGCTAGCTTTCCTTGCAAACTTTTTAATTCATGAATATCCTGAGGCTCAGGCATTTTCAAAATTGCATCTACCTTGGCTTGATCAATTTCGATCCCTCGATGCCGGACAATGAAACCAAGAAAATTTCCAGAAGTAAATCCAAAAGAACATTTCAATGAATTCATCCTAAGTTGGTACCTTCGGAGCAACTCAAATACCATTCTCAAGTCTTTCAAGTGGTCTCCCTTCTCTCTTGATTTTACCACCAAGTCGTCAACATAGCATTCGACATTCCTGTGGAGAAGATCGTCGAAAATATTTTTCATAGCCCTTTGGTAAGTAGCACCAGCGTTCTCCAAGCCAAAAGGCATTACCTTGTAGCAAAAAATACCCTTTAGGGTACGGAATGCAGTAAGCTCTTCATCTTTTGGTGCCATGCAAATTTGGTTATAGCTCGACGAACCGTCCATGAAAGACATTGCCTCGTACCAAGTAGTAGCATCGATCATCAGCTCTGGAATAGGAAGCGGGAATTCATCTTTGGGACACACATTGTTGAGATCCCTGAAGTCAACACATACTCGAATCTGGCCATTCTTCTTCCTTACAGGGACAATACTTGAAACCCACGTTGGGTATTTAACTTCCCGAATAAATCCAGCTTCAATGAGTTTGTTAACTTCGGTTTCAATCAGGGGAACCAAGTCCGGCCTAAAGCGCCTTTGAGCTTGCTTAACAGGACGAGTGCCATTCTTGACCGCAAGGTGATGGACTGCTACTTTAGGGTCCAAGCCAGGCATCTCTTTGTAGCTCCAAGCAAAGACATCCCTGTACTCCTTGAATAACTCAATATAAGTGCTTTCTTCATCAAATTCTAATAAAGCACTTAGGTAGGTGGGTCTTGATTCTTCATCAGTGCGAAGGTTAACTTCTTTTAAGGCGTCAATCGTTGCCTTCACCCCTTCTTCAAGTTCCGGCGGAGCATCTTTTGCATATTCGTCTTCTCGAGGGTCCCCATCATTGAAGGATATGTGATAACATGGTGAAACATCCTCCAATTCTGCATTATCCTCCATTGAAGATGGAACACCATTCTCGCCTTGTACAATGACATGATACGAAAAACCCACACTTTCTTCGTCGTCATCACGTTCTTTAGTGTAGACCACAGTGTATGGCTTCACTTTTAGTACTTCATCAAAAGAAACCATGAATTTTGTTTGTCGCCTCATTCTAGAAGGAACCAAACTTAGGAAATCTTTAGAGATCTTCTGAATTTTGGGCGAAGCGGGTGTTCTTGTATTTCAATAATTTCTCTGGCACTTATTTTCCTTCTTTAATGGACCCAATCTATTGAATACGGAAGTTCTCACAGTTGATTTTCCAAGTCTGTCAAAGACGGAAGGCCTGCTAGAAGTGACATATTCTTCTTCTACAGTGGTATAATTGCTGCTCGCCCTCCTTATTGATATGCGCACTGGTGGCAGTTACTTGTATCCCAAAACTTCACGTGGTTTCCATGGGAGCTTCCTTAACTTTGACGGCTCATCGAGATTGTATCCTGCTTTCGCACATATCTTGTAAGTGTTAGGATCAAAACCTTCATCTGTTCGCTTTGTAGGGAGTGCTACATTCTGCAAACGATTTTGGGCTAAGAACCCTGCAATCGGATTTGAGGACGACTTTACTGCCTCAATTCGTTTTACCGGAAGAGTTAAATCCTTTAGAGTTTTGGTTTGGAGATTAGATGATTCACCCTCGCCTTTCTTCCTTTTAGGGACATATTGGAGTTTAGGACTTACTTTCTTGCCATAAGATGCACTATCCCTTCTATGAGATTTATTCACGTTGGGTTGTACCTCCTCAGTAACGGCTTTGGCTTTACCAATAGTCACCTCAGCTCTTTTGGTTATGGGCTCGTCATTCTTGCTTTTCATGCCATCATCAAATTTTAGCTCCTTCACAATGCGGTTCTTCAAGTAGAACTTTGCATCGGCGAAGTGTGACTCTGCCTCGGTGAATGGCTCATCATCAACAACTATCTTCTTCTCGACTTCACCCTCGTAGTATTTTAAACATTGATGGTAGATAGATGGAACTACTTTATTCTCATGTATCCAAGGCTTCCAAGAAAAAAATTGTATGAAGTCTTCGCATCGATCACATGCAACCATGAACTTGATTGCATATCTTGAATAGTGATTCCTAGCCTGATTGCGCCTATGGATCTTTGCCCCCTTGGTTGAATCCTCGGATCATCACACAAATTTTTGAGAGTTCGTTCATGGGAATACCAAGTTATTTCACAGTGTGAATTGGCAAAATGTTCAATGAGGATCCTCCATCAACGAAAATTCGATTTACCCTTTCATCATGCATATACCCAACTAGGTACAATGGGCGGTTATGAGGAGTGTCACTTAGCAGAAGATCGTCATTTGTGAACATGAATTTTTCTTCACAAGCATTAACTTCTTGAGGAGTGGAATCAATAAGCTTTTCTGAAGATGGTTCCAATGGTAGGTCATCACTCTTTTCTTTCCCTTCGTTAGTACGACAACAAGAGGCATCAATACTCCCATGGGAAATCTTCGTGCGAAACCAACTTGGTAAAAAATCCTCCAAGGTCACTGGATGTCGTGGATTTTGAGGGTGATGCACCTTCATTTTCGATTTCTTTTCATGCTTAAATGGATTGCATCTCCTAGTACTTTTCACCATTATTTTCCTTGTTTATTGTTCCATTGATCCTTTTCGTCGGCTCCTTTTGTGGCGCCTACGACGAGTCACCAACGTCCAACCTTCATCGTCCTCAGGTTGACCGTCTTCAACTTTGTAGTTCTCTAGTAATTCTTCATCTTTACTTTCTTTAAAACTACATAATTTATCTGGACTGAATGAGCCAAATGTGATAGAGACTTGGTTTGCGCTTTCTTTCTCATCTTCAAGCACGATCTTCTTTTCACGAGCCAAGTCCATAACTTTGTCCTTGAAGACAAAGCACTTCTCCGTAGGGTGGCTCACAAGTCAATGATATTTGCAGTAATTTGGGTCATCAATTTTCCCAGCTTCATTTGGTCGCTTCATCTCCGGAAGCTCAATAAGATTTAGCTCAAGGAGTTCTTCCAAAGTAGCTAGCACATCAGAATCCAGACATGGGTACTCTTTCTCTTGCATTTCTTTTAGAGTCAACTTTCCACTTGGTTTATCTTGAAATGAAGTGGATTTCATACTCTGCTTCTTGCTCACCTTCTTCGTGAATTTCACAGGTGATGTGTTGACATTCATAGCTTCTTTATTTTCAGATCTTGGTACAAACTTGCTCCATTTTCTGACTTCTTGCTTGTCGTTCCCTTTGCGAGGTTCATAGATGGGCAACCTTTCATTTCCAGCAGAGGCCATGCTCAATTCCATGTCATGGGCACGAGTTGCAAGTTCTTCAAATGTGCCAGGCTTGATACCTTGCAAGATGTAGCGCAATACTCAATGCATACCTTAGATGCACAACTCTATGCCCAAAGCTTCACTAAGCCTGTCTCTACGGTTGAGGCTTGCATTCCTCCAACGATTGATAAACTCGATAACTAGTTCAATATTCCTTAGACGAGTAATTGTGAGTTCTATCATACTCACAGTACGTATCGTTCTATAAAAGCGATTGAGGAATTCTTGCTCTAGTTGATCCCAACAATCAACAGATCCAACCTCGAGGTCCGTGTACCAATCAAAAGCATTTCCTTTTAATGAGCGGATAAACTGTTTGACGAGGTAATCTCCATAAGTTCCAGCATTGTTGCATGTCTCAACGAAGTGCGCCACATGTTGCTTTAGATTGCCTTTTCCATCAAACTATTGAAATTTAGGAGTTTGATAGCCAGCAGAGATCTTCAACATATCGATCCTTGAAGTGTACGGCTTTGCGTAGGTAAAGAAGGATTTGGAAGCAAATTCATATTTGTTTTTTATAGTCCCTTCAATAAACTCCTTTAGTTGATTGATTGGAATCATCCCTTCCTAAGAGACTGGAATTTCCTTAGTGGATGCAACTTGTGGTGGGGGAGCATCAATCTCTTGAACTTTTGGGAGTTTACCAGGTGCATGGGTGGATTATTATTCCATCAAGATTCCCACCCTATCTGTTAGCTTGTCGATTCTAGCATCTTGATTTTGCATGCACTTGGTCAAGCCAGCGATTGCTTCCATCAAGTTTTCCAATTGCTCCTCCACAAATGAAGTGTTTGTTACCATGGCTTGCATGATTTTCATGGATGATGGAGAGTAGCATGGATTTTCACACAGATTGATCCTTGATTGGATCACGCTATGTGGTGTAAGTGGGGAGGATCCATCACTTGAAGCGTCATCATCTTCCTTCACAGCAGAGTGCTTGGATCCGGAGAGGTCAAGCAGAGCAAGAGTTTTCTTGATGTTTTCAGCAACATCGCTTCCTCCTTCGGGTGCATTTATGGAAGATCTTGATCCTTTTGAGGATGAAGATCCGAAAATAGGGGTAGATGTGGACGACATTTGGGGTGCTTGTTGTCCTAATGATCTTGCTTTTCCCCTCGTAACTTGTCCAAAGCTTCTAAAGGTAACTTCGAGTATGTTTTTCACATCAGCATAAAACCTGGAATTGGCAGCCTTGGCGGAAGTTGAACTGAAGTTGATTTTCTTGGAAGCCATTTCGTTGTTCTTGAATTGATGATTGAAAAGTTGAGATGAGAGGTAGAGATTGTCCCACTGGGCGTGCCAATTTGTTTGCAATAAATTTGTGTAGAAAAATAAAACTGCAATCACAAATAACTATAAAGAAAAAGGATTTTATTGATAAACATTGTGGGTTATAATTTTGTTTATCCCTTGATTCTTCTCTCCTGATTATCTCCATGATTCAACGGACTTAGCAACGTATTTCTCGTACGTAGGACTTTGAGAAAGACATATTTGACATGTCTTTAGTCTCTTAATGAATATTCCAAGAGTTTCATGGAATTTCAGAGATCTCTTATTTGATCTTTTGTGCATATTCTGGGAGTTTATGGAATTGCTGAGATCCTCTTTGAAGGACATATTGATGCGAGGCTAGAATTCATAGTTTAACATGTTATATGACTTATATTTTATGTGTGTTAATGATAAAAATACACTNACGGGGGAAACCATAACCTTAGATCTTTATTACAATTGTTTACACCTTAGCGTAGTTAATCTTTAGTTTTAGTAATTTAAATAACATCAAGTGACAGTTGAGTATTCTAACAACTTGCTTGATACGTAAATTCCTTGTGGGATCGACTCTGGGCATAATACCCCGGATTATATTTGCAACGCCTGCTTGGTCTTTTATTAGACATAGTTGAGCGTGATCACGTATGTAGCCTTATTTATAGGCATGAATTAGGGTTTGAGTGGAGTAGCCACCAAGTAATCCGGATAGACTTCTAATATTTCAAGAGTGGTCTTGAATTTAGGACTTATCTTGATCTGTTAAAATTTCAGTGTCTACAAGTAGATAGAGCTAATAATTTATAAAAATTATGGTTCAATGCTAAAATTTAACCCATAGAGCTAAAATCTTGAATTCGCCTCTGGTAAGTTCCCCATTATCATTAGTCAAAAGTTTGATTTTTAGCCTTGAAAACGAAGTTGTTTTTGATAAAAAGTGCTTAATTACTTTCTAAAGTGAAATTTTCGACGTGAATTCAAATTAATCGAGCTTCAAAGCGTCTATCAAACGGTGGTGAAAAAAGAACCTTAGAGTGGTGTACTTGCATATGTAGGATATATGAAAAAAATTGTTTGCTTACATTGCATGCAATTGTGATTCTTACAAAACCGTGTTAAATTTCACAAACTTTGACTGAAGTCAACGTTGACTATAATCACTTATGTTTTATAAAACGCCTTTCGCCGTCACCACCATCAGTCTCCGTCGATCTTAGTGTGGGAGTTTGGACATAAGAACTGTAAAATTTAAAAAAAAGTAATTTTTTTAAAGTGAAAATGGCATTTAAAAATTAGAGTTATGTTTGGACATGAATATAATTTTTGGTTGTTTTTGAATTTTTATGAGTGATCTGAGTGAAAATTTTGAAAAACAGTTTTTTGGAGTTTTTCAAAATTTTTAAAAATTTCAAAATTAATCTTCAAGCGAAAATTGAAAATTTTATGGCCAAACACAGATTTCAAAACTAGTAAATTTTTTTTCAAAAAAAGTAATTTTTTTAATGTCCAAACAGGCTCTTAATCGCCAACAAAAGTGATACTATTGTATAGCATTANGTTAATGATAAAAATACACTTTTTATGTGCTTAATGGAGTTTAATTCATGTGTAGGTGAATTGGAGATGGAAACCGAGCTAAATGGATGCAAATACGTCGAAAATACGCTTGAGAGGCGAAGAGGGAACACCCTGGACTTATCCGGGCGTTTGCCTTCTAAATCCAGGCTGGCCCTGGCGTTAGGGGGGCGTTAGCCTCCTAAAGCCAGGCCTGGCCTGGCCTTATCCAGGCCTTAGAGCCAAAACGC
>ML391955.1:0-22907 GCA_005239525.1 Nicotiana knightiana | reverse complement strand
CCCCACCCCACAACAATATTATCTACTCTCTCAGTTCTAGTTTATGTGAATTTTTTTGCTTTTCGAAAGTTAATTTGACTAACTTTACAGCTAAATTGAATTAGATTAACTCATTATTTTAAAGTTAAAATATAGCTTATTCAAAAACTATACAAAATGTATTATAAGATGCAATTCTTGTCATGTCAATATGGTGGAAAAAATGTATTTCAAACTATTATATTAATCAATGTTTACATATATGGTTTGAATTTTTGAAAGCGAAAAAATTTGGGGAATCTACGCAAAATATTCATAAAATCTAAACTAATTATCTACCCTCAAACTAATTACAAAGACTACCCATACAGTAAAAAATAATTACCCGCCCCTTCACTTATCTTCTGCCAAGCTGTTGCATTCACAAATCATGACGTCATTGTTGCTATGACCATCTTCCCTATTTAACACTTATGTGCTTTACTCATTATTTAGTACAACTATTTATAGAGATTATGGTGAAAGTACTACCGTCCTTATGATGAAAATATATCCTTTTTGTGGATTCTCATCGGGAATGGTCTGAGCTTAAGCATTTATACTTGTCGCCCCAATGTGGTTTTTAAGTAAGATGCTATGATTTTTAGGTAACTAAACTTTTGTATTAATCACCTTTGAAAATTATACATTAGCTATCTAAATTCTACCTTATCCTTAACTCTCTACTATGTACAAGTAGTTCTCAACTGAAAAATGAAAGCTAGAAGCCTAAAACACAAAACTCTGTAACAAATCCTTTAACTCTAGGGACTGCTCTTACATAGCAGATATAGGCTATTTCACGTACAATTGTTTCCCAGCTCCTATAGTTATTTTCAAATACGCTATGATTCCTTTCCATCCATATAGCATATATACACTCAGCATACACCATTTTGAAGATTTGAGCTTGCTGTGACTTCCCTCTGGCTCTTTGAATAGCCCAATCTATGTGTTGGTTCCATATTTCTGTTGTTTGCTTCCATTGTAGCCAGTTCTGCAGCTTCCTCCATATAGTCTTAGCAAATTCACATTCAATGAACATGTGCTCCTTGGTTTCCAATTATGTCTGGCATAATGTACATGTTGTATCCATTGTTAATCCCCATCTCACTAATCTATCTGCTGTAGCTAATCTCCCCAGTAGTTGTAGCCACATTATGAAGATTGATTTAGGTCTAGCATCATTCTTGAACATAAGGCATTTCCAAGGTACTGGCCCCATTTCAGGGAGAAGTTGATGGTAAGTAGAATTTGTCATGCTCCTTGTAGCCTTGGCAGCAGGTATCAAGTGTAATTTTTCCTTAGCTTCCATTATCTTCCTAGTAATCCAACTTGCTTGTTTTGGGATTGCTATATCCATCAATGGCTTACCTTTGACATAGTAAGCACGAATCCATCGAATCCACATCTTATCCTGCTTATGAGCTACATCCCAACACGTCTTGATTTGAGCAACTTGATTCCATAGCTTTATGTTGATAAATCTTAGCCCTCCCATTGACTTAGGCATGCATACTCTATCACATGCTACCAAAGCTTTCCTGGTGATTGTGTTGCTGCCTGACCATATATAACTCCTTCAATAAGCATCTATAGTTCTCAAAACGTTTGTAGGAATAAGAAATAGTTGAGCCCAATATGCTTGAATTCCAAACAACACATATTTGACTAACTGAGTTCTTCCTGCATATGACAGCTTTTTGGCTGTCCAAGAGGTAATTCTAGCTGTGATCTTCTCTATTAGCGGTTGCCATTGCATTAAAGTGATCTTCTTTGTTGATAGAGGCACTCCCAAGTATTTGAAAGGCAAACTCCCATGTAGAAACCCCAAATGGCTCAATATACTGTCTTGAATTTCCTTCTTAACTCCACTAAAATACACACAACTCTTTCCAAGATTAGCTTGCAATCTTGAAGCTTCAGAAAATTGTTTGAAAATGCTGATAGAGAGCAGTAATAGAAGATAAATTCCCTTTGGTAAAAAGCAGCAGATCATCTGCAAAACTAAGATGTGTAATACCTAGTTTTGCAGACTTTGGGTGAAACTGATATAATCTATCTTCCTTCAGTTCATTGAGTTGTCTACTTAGATACTCCATAGCAATTGCAAATAGGAAAGGAGATATTGGATCTCCTTGACGAAGTCCTCTAGCTGCATTGAAAGGTTCACTTGACTCACTATTGAACATCACAGTGTAGTTAACTGTTTGAACACACTCCATTATTCAAAGAATAAATTGGTCTGAGAATCCAAGCTCAATGAGCATCTGCCTCAAAAATGGCCATTCAACAGAATCATATGCTTTTTGCAAGTCAATTTTTATCATGCATCTAGGAGATATATTCTTCCTTGTATAGGACTTGACAAGATCATGAGCAAGAATGATATTGTCAGCTATTTTCCTCCCTGGAATAAACCTTGCCTGGGCCTCGCAAATGATATCTGGAACCACTTCTTGCAATCTGGAAGCTAGTATTTTAGCAATCATTTTGTATAGCACAGTACAACATGCAATATGCCTATACTCTTTCACTGTATTTGGTTTAGTAGTCTTTGGAACTAGAGTAATAGCTGTACAATTAATTGCCTTATACATTTTCCCAGTTTTGAAAAACTCCTTAATAGCTTCAACAATTCCTGCCTTCATAATAGTCCATACTTTTTTGATGAAGTATGCATAATAGCCATCCACACCTGGAGATTTATCATCCAAACCATCATAAATCTCTTTTTCTGTCACCTCTGCACATAATCTAACTCTTTGTTGCTGAGAAATGATTGGCCCTTTTCTCATAATCTACTTGTTGACTGATGGTAACATATGAGCTACAGAACCCATCAAACCTTTGTAGAAACTTACTATCTCTTCTCTGATTTCCTTTGGTTCAGAAAGCTTCTTATTATTGAGATTTGTGAGTTCTATTATCTGCTTTCTGTGAATCCTCTCTTTGATCAGTGCTGAAAAATACTTATTATTGGAATCCCCTAGCTTGATCCAGCTTGCCTTATACTTTAGTTGTAAAGCACTTTCTTCTACAATTGACCACTTCTCCAAAGATTGTATCAACTCTCTTTCTTTTGCAAGAAATTCTGTATTATTCCTCAGAAGCATTTGTTCTTGAGTAATCTTTAGTTCCTGTCTTGCCTTCTCTATCTTCTGGTTAATGGACTTGAACTCCTCACTATTCAATCTCCTTAATACTGGTCTAAGGCATTTCAACTTCTTCCAGATGTTCTTCATCTTGCTTGTGGATTGCGTCTATTGCCAGGTCTTCTCTACTATCTCCAAAAATTCCTTATGACAACCCATATGTTGAAAAATTTGAAAGGAACCTTGATGTTGTTGTTAGAAGAAGCCATTGTTAACAACATAAGTGCATGATCAGATATGAAAGACTTATCATATTGCATTACCAGATGACCCCATTTCATCATCCACTCATGATTTCCAAAAGCCCTATCTAACCTGCTATATATTCTGTCTGCTTCCAATTGTTTATTTGACCATGTATAGTAGTCTCCTCTTTATTGGGTTTCTGCTAGTAGTAACTCATGCATGCACTCAAACTATTCTTTAAATTCAATATATGTAATTGGATTACCAAACAACCTATCATCTTGGTACATTACTGCATTAAAATCTCCAATTACAAGCCATGGTTTACTCATGCTACAACTACATCTCTTAAATTCTCCCGTAATGCTCTCTTGTGCTCCATAGTGTTATAGTAATATACTATAGTAGGCAACAATTAATGTCTCCTATTTTACTTTTGACTTCACAGTGTAATATTTGGGCTTCAGCTCTCACCATTTTAACTTCACACCATTGCAGATCCCAGACCAACCAAATTCTACCATTTGCTGCTGCTTGATAGTTATCATACATCTCCCAGTTTGGTACTATTTTGTTGCTAATATTCTTTGAATTGTGATCCTTTGTTCTTGTTTCTATTAATCCTGCTAGTCTTATTTTTTTTGTTTTCAAATAATTCTTCAACTTCTTTTGTTTATACCTCTTATTTATTACCCTAACATTCTAAAATATCCAATTCATTAGATAGTTTTGAATCCCCCCTCTATCCAGAGGCAGGACTTGACATTCACTGTTTCCTCCATGTAGAACTTCAAATCCATTCTTAGTTGGCACAAAACACAATATGGGAAAGTTTTGAATGTTGAACTATGGACTTGTTGCTATAGTTTTTTCCCTCTACTCTTCTCTATTTTCTCTTCTATTCTACCAACATGAGTAACACTCTTCTCCTCATTTAGTTGCTGGCTCTGTTGCTTGTCCTCCTTGAGTAGTTCTATTTTCTATCCAACTGTTAGATTTGTTTGCACAGGACCTTTGTATCTCCATTCTTGTGTGACAACTTTATTACTCCTCTTTCTTTTGTGTTGTGCATCTTGAAAATTATCCCCTTTTCCCTTTTCCCTAAATCTATGCCCAACTACTTGACATACTTCACAGGAATCAGGCTTCCAGTCATATATATCACATTTTGCTAAAAATACTTTCCTTTTGGATCAATCACTGTAATTTCATCAGGTAGTGGACGACTGATATTTATTTCCACCAACATCCTCATGAAGGATATACTTTTTTTCTTTGTGGTACACTCATCTGCAAATACAGGAGTCCCTAACACACTTGCTATCCTATTCAAAGATTTACTACCCCAGAAATTCATAGGAAAATTAGGGAATTTGACCCATAATGGAATCTCAGTAGGAAATTCTTTGCTGAAATCAAAGTCCGCTGACCAAGGCTTCAAAATTATAGGGCGATTACTGATGGTTTATGGTCCAACATAATAAACAACATTCATATCAGTTATTGAATTGAATCGAACCACATAATATCCCTCATCATGTAAATACAGTTCTGGCTTATCTATATTCAACCAATTTTGGCTAATATACCTGCTCATAGTGTTGTATCCAGGTGTTTCTCCTATGATATAGGCAATTAGGGCACATTTACACTTTTCCTCTTCTGGTTCTACTTCCTCAGCTTCCAATTGCACCACAGTTTGGCCATTAGCAATTTGTGGTGGGATGTATGTTAGTGACATGCCATTAGCTGCAGATCTTTTTCCTTTGAATATATTTGTCCATGCACCCACCGAATTTGATGTTTCTACTACTCGTTCAACTGATTTCTGCACTGGAATCACTGTTTCATCAGTTTGCACTGAATCACTGTTTCATTGGCTTGCACTGCCTTCACCTCTGTATTATATAGGGTATCACCTATGTAGTAGTCTTCATAGGTTCCTTCATTACCAGCTTCTTTGGAATCCCACTAGCACTTGATGTAGATCCTTCCTCCACAGATCTAATCTCTTCAGTCAAGGGGAAGCCATTGTTGCTGTTTTAGGTGTTCCATATCCTTGAATTCGAGCTCCAACTGAGCTCCCAAAAGCTACTATAGGTATTTTACTTGGTCGTCCGCGTCCCCTTCCTCGTCCCCGACCTCTCACTCCTGCCATGGCCACATCGGTGTATGTTTAGCTAACATGCGCCGAGAGCACGAGTGAAGGTAGAGAGAGAAAGTATTGTAAAATTGTAAAATAATTTTGAAACTCCAACTTGAAACTTTTCAGTAGGATGCTATGTTATAGTAAAAGAAAGGATATCAATCATACTGAAATTCTGTTTCATCTGAAGCTGATTTGAGGTGCTTGGGATTGAATTTTTAAAGACCTACTATTGTTGAGTTTGAATCTTTTGAATTAAAATTTTAACTTTAAGATTTGTTGTTTGATTCAAAGTAGATATTTTAAAAAAGTTATTTATAGAAAAAATCAAATGCACAATTGAAGGACCTTGAAGCTGAAAACTCATGTAGTGGGGTTGTTGAGTTTGTAGTTGTTTTGAGCTGATTCTGCTTAGGGTTTGTTTGAAATGTTGATTAGAAGTTGTAGCAAAAGCTTGAGCCAATTTGATGGAGATTTTGCAGTAGAGTTGTGAAATTTGGGTTGAAATTAAATTGAACTAACGAAGAAGATGGATTTGTACTGTATAACAAAATGGTATACATGTATACCACTTTAGTATATAAAATTTAATTTATACAATTTATTCCAATAGTATACTCTTTAATATACAATATAGTATAATATTATCCCCGTTATAATTTGTCCTTTTTAAATTTATTAAAAAAAATTCATTGGAATCTTTTTAAATGTTTAATGGAGTTTTCATGCCCTTTTAAAATTTTTATTAAACAATAATTTTTACTTTTAAATGTTGAATTGAGGTTGTGTCTAAAGCTTAGCCAATTTGGTGAATTTTTTGCGCTAGAGTTGTGGAATTTGGGTTGAAATTGAGTTGAACTAGCGAAGAAAATGAATCTATACTATATACCAAAATAATATACATGTATACCGGTTTGATATCATAGAGGACTGAACTCTTTTTTGAAGGAATGAACCATACCTTTATCTTGTCAGTAATGATATATACCATGTGGGTATCACAGAGAACCGACGAGTATTTTTTTCTGTCAAAGGAATGAACTAGTCCTCTATGTTACCATGTTAGTATATGACATATATATACCAGATTGGTATCTTTTTCATTGCACCATTTTTCAACGTTTCAATAAAGTTTTCACGCTTTTTATTTTTATTTTTTCTTACACAAAAATATTTAATTTGAAATGTTGAATGGAGGCTGTGGCTAAATTTTAAGCTAATTTGGTGGAGATTTTGCACTAGAGCTGTGAAATTTGGGTTGAAATTAAGTTGAGGTAGCGAAGTAGAAGAATTTGTATTGTATACCAAAATGGTATACTTATATATCATTTTGGTATCATAGAGGACTGGCCTCTTTTTTGAAGGAACTTACCAGACCTCCATCTTGTAAGCATATAATATATACCATGTGGGTAACATAGAGTACTGACGAATATTTTTTTGTTGAAGGAATGAACCAGCCCTCTATGTGATCCTGTTAGCATATACTATATATCTGATTGGTACCATCGAGACTGAGTGTTATTTTGGACGGAATGCCACATTATATCCTGTCAGTATGGTATAGACCATATAAGTATCATAGAAAACTAAGTGTATTTCTGGAAGGAATGAACGAGACCTCTATGATACTCTATCAGTATATAATAATATACCATGTGGGTATCATAGTACTCTACAACAATATACTTCAACTGCTATTAATATACTATTTTTCGTATACTATATGGTAGAGTATTTTATTTTCTGATAATTAGTATAAGAAAAATTAAATAAAATAAAAATATGTACTATATCGTTATTTTTTATTGATATAATAAAAAAGAGAGAGAAAAAATAACAAAAATAAAGGATCCAAAAAGATGTGTAAAATTAAATTATGAGAAAAATAGGGAATACAATTTTTTTTTAAAAAGTAATATAAATAATATTAGAAAAGGAGAAAAAGGAAAAAAAAAATGCAATGAAAAAAGAGAAGAAAAAACATGTATAATGTATAAGTTATTCTAATAATTGATTTAGAGAAAAAAATGAGATAAAAGACATAAGGTATATTATACTAATTATATTAAAAAATAGTGAATGAATGTTTACTATATTAGTTATCTTTTATTACTGTATAAAATAAAGAAGAATAAAGAAAGAAAACAGAAAAAGTGAATGTGATTAAATTATGTAGGTAAAAAATAAAAGAGTTAAATGAAATTACAAAAGGAACAAGAAATAAAGAAAATGAACAAAAGGAAAGAAACAAAATAAAAATAAAAGAGCCAAAATTGAGTATGGAATCAAATTATGGTAAAGAAAAAGGAAAATAAGAAACAATATGATTGAAAATACATAACAGAAAGGGAGAAAAGGCAAAAAATAACGAAAAAAGAAGAAAAAAGAAAAGGAGAAAAAAGAGTCAGTTACCCACAAAAGCTATAATGGGACGGGAGGGTTATTAATTTGATGGGTACAAAAGTAAATGGGTAAGCAAGAGTAATTAGTTTGATTTTTATGGGTAAAACTCTAAAATTCCCAAAAATTTACATAAACTAAAATGGGAGAATTCAAATCATTTGAAACTCGAAACTCATTGATCCGATTAATTTAATTTCGCACCGAATAAACCTATTAAGAAAGTTAAAGTACTCCGGACCAAGAAAATTGAAGGTATTCCTACCATGCCACTTCGTTTTACTATTGCTCACTAGAAAGATAATACAAAGAAGGTGATAAAGAAAAAGGAAGACAATACAACCAGAGTAAACTATTTGAACATATAATATTCATTGAAAAATTATATTGTGTATATAAAAATTATATTATATATAAGTTAAAAATTATTATTTTATATTAAATTTTGAATACCTTCGCGAAATTTTTGACTTCGCCACCAACACCCTATATATAATAATATATAATATCATATAAAACGAAAGAGGTATGCTTGATTGATAAATTTTTTATTTCCGACTTTTAAACTGTTGAATACATCATTAAGAAAATAAAATATTGGAGCATTCTTGTCCATAGGGCTGGTTCGTCTTATTACTTTTCCATCATTTTTCTAAGAACGTAATATAAAATATATGACTATAGATATATGACTAATTCAAAGATATATATCAATGCCTTCCTATTACGGGAGTGTTGAAACTTGATATTAATATAGTATATCTACTTTCAGAGAAATTTCAATTCCAAAGTCTAAAGTTCTAATTTAGTTTTAGTATAGTTTAAACTAAAAAGAAAAAGATTGTAAAGAACTTAACAAAACTTAAAACCCAAAGAATTGTCGAGTATAATGCTAAAGTAGTTAACAAATAGTAAATCCTTTTTCTAAATGAAAAAATAATTTTGTAAGAAAAATTAAGAATAAATGTTGCATGTCGTGGTCTTCGAATTGTTTAACTAAGTTTAATTGATTTATCTAAAGTTATTTCAAAGTATGAAATTAGAGATTTGAAATTATGTCATTTTTGTCAACCTTTGACAATCATCTTGACCAAGAATGGAGGCAAAAGGTGCACTAGAATAACTTTGGAGGAACTTTCTACTTTCTATTCTGGGATTTGAGCTGGGGTTCTTGAAGTATTCTTAAGCATATAATTTTTGTAATACTAAAAAGGTATATTTTTCTTTCTTTTTTTCCTCCAACAAATTAATAGTAGTATTGTATACGGTCAGAACGGTCCTGTGCCCTTCTTGTAACTAATGGAGGTTGGATCATGATAGGCCACGGTTCGACCTCGTATTATATCGAGCCTCAGTATGAAATTAGGTTCCTGAACCCTTAATTCGTGGACCGGTCAAGGATGAAGTTCAGCCAAGATCAAGACCGAGCGGAACAGAGATCGGGTAAGATCGAGGGGGGGGGGGGAGTTATCTAGTCAAGTAACGGTAAAACCATAACATCCGCGATTGCGCGAGGATCACGGAAAAAATCTCGGCACGTATCAAGAAGAGGCTGATTAATTAGCTAATCATGGAATTTCTTATTGTGTATAGAATTATATCAAAGGTAGGATTCCCCTACTATATAAAGGGGGTCTGATCATTTGTAAAATGCATCATATTCACGGAATACAAAGCAATATACTACATTTTCTCTTAAGCTTTCAATACTCTGTTGCTCTATTCATATTTTCTAGTAGAATACTCGTTTGGTTCGAGGGCGACCTAGATCGAAGGCCAAAGCTGCACATCTCATTGGTTTGCTTTATTTTTCTTTACAGTCATCTTCTGATATAAATTCATATATTTTCTCAGTTTGTGCCAAGTGAAATCACGTATCCTTAAAACCACATATAATTTCAATTGTTATTCATTTTTTTAGGTAAACAGTTTGGCGCCCACCGTGGGGATAAGAATAATAGTGATTGCCTGGTACTAACTTTTGTAACATACACTGTTTTATACTTGTTCTAGTGAGCATCTTTGATTCCAGGATCAGTATGTCGAATTCTCAAGCAGCAGCCACACACATTGACAATGGCCTTGGTTCCACGGTGAGAACGACAACATAGCCGCCCCAGGGAACGAAGTACCTCCAGTTGACCTTGATGGGGTCCTGTCCATAGACCCAATCAACATCAGTTCCCATATTGCAATTAATGCAAATATGGCCGTCGAACCCGAGAATAGCGTCCACAGAGACGTTCGATCAGCCGGTCAAAATACACAGGGCAGGGAGGAAGGCAGGATCAACCTTTGAGTGATATTCGAAATGTTTCAACCTCAACAAGCTGCAATATCACAACTCCAAAATTAGAACCATGCACCGAGAAAGGTCGAGCCCGAGCCATCGCAAGAAGTTGTTCATAGGGCCGAATCGGTGCCAAGAAGATTAAATGGAAATGAATCAGGGACCGACCCCGCTAATCATGAAGATGCTCGAGGAGCTGACAAAACGAGTTGAATCGGGGGAGAAGAAGATTTAAGCAAATGACAAGAAAGTGGAAACCTATAACTCTAGGGTTGATCAAATACCGGGGGCACCACCTATTTTGAAGGGTTTGGATTCAAAGAAGTTCGTGCAAAATCTCTTCCCCCCCGAGCCCTAAACCAATTCCTAAGAAGTTCTGCATGCCAGAAATTCTCAAGTATAATGGAACGACCAACCCCAATGAGCATGTCACTTCTTACACATGTGCAATTAAGGGGAACAATCTGGAGGACGATAAGATCGAGTCCATATTGTTGAAGAAATTCGGGGAGGCCCTATCAAAGGGAGCGATGATATGGTACCATAATTTTCCACCCAACTCCATTGATTCTTTTGCCATGCTCGCAGATTCCTTCATTAAAGCACACACTGGAGTCTAAAGGTCGAGACAAGAAAGTCGGACCTCTTCAAGGTAAAGTAGAAAGATAATGAGATGCTCAGAGAGTTTGTGTCTCGGTTCCAGATGGAACGTGTGGATCTACCTCTGGTTGCCGATGATTGTGTCGTTCAGTCCTTCACTAAAGGATTAAACGTACGAAGCTCGGTGGCCTCATAACAATTAAGGCAGAACTTGATCGAATACCTAGCTGTCACCTGGGCCGATGTGCATAATCAGTATCCGTCAAAGATTAGGGTCGAAGAAGACTAGTTAGGAGCTCCTTTTGGGTCCGTTTATCCTATTAGGCCCATCAATGGAGTTAAAAGGGATATTGACCGGGAACCTCGGTCAAACAGGGATTGTTACCAGCCATAGAATGGAGATCGGAGAAACAACGGGCCTGGACGCAACCCCGTTCGAGGTGATAGAAGAAATGATCGAGGCCAGATCTTGAGGGCTCATGAGCAAGAGTGGTTTCGACAGGAATGTCGAGACCAGAGAGGCACCGCAGCTGTCAGAATATAACTTCAGCGTTGATGCGTCAGCTATTGTATCATCCATCGGGCACATCAAAGACACTAGGTGGCCTCGACCTCTGTAGACCGCCGGCCCATAGAAATCCTAATCAAATGTGCAAGTATCATGGCACCATGGCCATAGAGTAGAAGATTGCAGACAACTACGGGAGAAAGTAGCCCGGTTGTTTAATGAGGGGAACCTTCGGGAATTCTTAAGTAATCGGGCTAAGAACCACTTCAGAAACAGAGTTTCAAACGGACAGAACAAGCAAGAGGAGTCGCAACATGTGATCCACATGATTGTTGGAGGGGTCTATATTCCTCAAGGACCCGTTGTTTACCTTGAAAATGGTAATGACAATTATATTTGATTTTGTGGTTCTAAAAATATGTGATTTATTTTTATACTAGTTGTTGGGAAATAGACGCTAAGTGTGAGCTAGGAGAATGAGATAAGAGTAAAGAAAAGTAGTGATATGCAAACCAAGTTGTTGCAGAACAGGGTCTCGAGCTGCCGAAGCAGGGCCTCGATGTCGAATTACAACGTCTAACAGAGGACGATCGATGGAGGAATAACAGTATGGAGTTCCTCGAGGATGACTCTTTATGATCAATAATGAGCAATAAATGAAGAACGACTAATGAACACGATAAATGAAAGGCAATCAATAAGTAGAACAAACGTCGAGTATGTTAAGAAAGCAGAGAACGTTCTTGTTGTATTTAATATTCATCTCCCAAAAAATGACAAGGGTCCCTTTTATATAGGAGTGGGAATCCCAATATAGTACATGTGTAATTCTTACAAAGAAATACTGCTGGTACAACTGTATAATGGTCCGGTACGGACTTGTACTATTTTGCAGGTATTGTCAGCTTTAGACACGTTCCCTTGAGAATTTTCCAGCCTTTCCACGATGGTCACCAATTTATAATGCACCGGGGTCGAGCACAATGATCCTTCGATGTGCTTCCTCGAGTGATATACCTCGGGATCGAACACTGAATTCCGCCTCGGGCTCCTCGAGGTCAGTCATGAGATGCCATAACGGTCCCAAAGTCGGACTCCCCAATTTTGGCCGTACACACCTGTATTTAAGCGCACCAAGGTGTCGATCACAAGGGAAAAACGAACTCGGGATTATGTACCAGAAGGGACCTTGTCTTTCAATGACAAAGATGCAGAGGGGATCTTAAAACCCCATAACGACGCACTTGTAATATTTGTTCTTATGAATAAGATTCAAGTTAAACGTGTTTTGATTGATCTAAGTAGCTCGGCCAACATCATTCGATCGAAGGTCGTAGAACATTTCGGCTTACAAGATCAAGTTGTGCCCGTGGCCCAAGTACTTAACGTCTTCAACATGACATGCGAAACCACCAAAAGCGAAATAACTTTGCCAATGAACGTGGCTGGGACCATCCAAGAAACGAAGTTCCATGTGATCGAGGGTGACATGAGGTATAAAACCCTGTTCGGAAGGCCACAGATCCATAACATGAGAGCAGTATCCTCGACCCTTCACCAGGTTCTGAAGTTCCCAACACCAAAGGGAGTCAAAACGGTCTATGAGGAGCAATCGCCAAGTAAATGTTCGCAGTCGATGAAGTGATACCAATATCGGCACTTTCATCAACAAAATGATCGGATTCAAAGGGAAAACAGGAGGCCAAATAGCAACCACAGACAACGGCTTCGACCCAATCAGAGAAATAGGGGATTGCAGAGGATGATAAATACGGGGTGCCTCGGTCTTTCATAGTTCCTGATGATTCTGATGCCACCAAGTTGACGGTTGAAGAGCTGGAACAAGTCACACTAACCGAACATCAACTCAAATGAAAGGTATACCTGGGCATGGGGCTAGCCCTCCAAGCTTAGGGGAAAACTTATTCAATTCCTTACATCTAACATGAATTGCTTTGCTTGGTCCCATATCAATATGATAGGGATCCTACCGGAAATCACTACTCACAAACTAATCTTGGATCCAAATTCCATCTGATGAAGCAAAAAAGAAGACCCCAGTCCAAATTCAAGCATGCCTTCGTCAAGGACAAGGTAAACTAAATTCTTAAAATAGGATCCATTCGGGAAGTAAAGTATCCCGAATGGTTAGCAAACGTAGTGGTAGTCCCTAAGAAGGGAAATAAACTTAGAATGTGTGTAGATTATAAAGACCAGAATAAAGCATGTCCCAAGGATTCTTTTATTTTGCCTAATATCGATCGTATGATCAATGCCACGACCCGCCACGAGATTCTCAGTTTTCTCGATGCCTATTCCGGGTACAACCAAATACAGATGAAACCGGAAGATCAGGAAAAGACCTCGTTTATCACTAAGTACGACACCTACTGTTATAATGTAATGCCATTAAGACTAAAAAATGCTGGTGCAACTTATCAACGCCTAGTAACCGGATGTTCGAAGAAAAAGTAGGAAAATCAATGGAGGTTTATATTGATGACATGTTAGTTAAGTCCTTGCAAGCAGAGGACTATTTGAAGAATTTGCAGTAAACTTTCGGTATACTAAAAAGGTACAATATGAAGCTCAACCCAGAAAAATGTGCATTCAGGGTTGATTCAAGCAAGTTTCTCGGCTTCATGGTATCCAATCTAGGAATCGATATCAAACCCAATAAAGTCAAAGCTATCAAGGACATCACGGTAGTAGACAACGTAAAGGTCGTGCAGAGGTTAACGGGATGCATAGCCGCCCTGGGGTGATTCATCTCGAGATCCTCAGATAAGAGTCACCGATTATTCTCGTTACTGAAGAAGAAGAATAACTTCAGGTGGACTTCGGAATGCCAACAGGCCGTGGAAGAGCTAAAATGGTACTTATCGAGCCTGCCGCTGCTTCACACGCCAAAAGCGGACGAGCAACTTTACTTGTATTTAGCAGTATCAGAGATAGCGGTAAGTGGAGTCTTGACCTGAGAAGAACGAGGTACGCAATTACCTATCTATTATGTTGGTCGGACCTTCGGTGATCCCGAAACCAGGTATCCATATCTAGAAAGATTTGTGCTTGCTCTAATAAGCGCCTCTAGGAAACTAAAACCATACTTTCAATGTCATCCCACATGTGTTGTAACGACTTATCCACTTCGAAATATTTTGCACAATCCCAAGCTTTCGGGTCGGTGGACAAATGGGCCGTAGAAATCAGCGGGTATGATATTGAATATCAAACCCGAACAACCATCAAGTCTCAAATCTTGGCAGACTTCATGGCTGACTTCAGACCGACCCTCGTACCCGAGGTCGAAAGAGAACTGTTAGTAAAATCAGGTACATCCTCGGGAATCTGGACTTGGCATTATGCTAATACCAACCATAGGTAACGTAGTTAGACAATCTATCAAAACTACGAAGTTGACTAATAATGAGGCCGAATATGAGGCCATGATTACAGGGCTCGAACTAGCCAAAGGCCTAGAGCGGAGGTGATCGAAGCCAAATGTAACTCCCTCCTTGTTGTGAACCAGGTTAACGGGACCTTTGAAGTTCGATAAGACCGAATGCAGAGATACTTGGACAAGCTACAGGTAACTCTGCACCGATTCAAGGAATGGACCTGGCAACATGTACCTCAAGATCAGAATAGTGAGGCCGATGCCCTTGCAAACCTAGGGTCATCGGTCGAATACAACGAACTCAATTCGGGGGCGGTCGTACAACTCATGAGATCGTTGGTAGAAGAAGGTCATGCCGAGCTAAATTCCACAAGTTTGACCTGGGATTGGAGAAACAAATACATAGAGTATTTAAAGAACGGTAAGATCCCATCAGATTCGAAAGAGTCAAGAGCTTTGCACACAAAATCAACACGATTCACCTTGTTCGAAGATGGAACACTGTTCAGGAGAATGTTTGATGGTCCATTAGCGGTATGTCTGGGACCGAGGGATACCGAATACGTTCTAGGGGAGGTCCACGAGGGCACTTACAGAAACCATTCTGGTGACGAATCATTGGTCCACAAAGTGATCAGAGTCGGATACTATTGGATCTACATGGAGAAAGATGAAAAGGAGTTTGTTCGAAAATGCGACAAGTGCCAAAGGCACTAATGATCCATCAACCAAGGGAATTGCTTCACTCGGTCTTATCCCCATGGACATTCATGAAGTGGGGAATGGACATCGTTGGCCCTCTTCCAACGGCCCTAGGTAAAGCGCAGTTTATTTTATGTATGATTGATTATTTCTCTAAATGGGTTGAAGCATAGTTTTTCGAGAAAGTCAGGGAAAGGAAGTCATAGACTTTATTTGGGATCACATTATATGCCGATTCGGGATGTCCTCCGAGATTGCGTGCGGTAATGGAAAGCAAGGTGACTAAATTTCTCGAGGATCACAAGATCAAAAGGATCCTATCAACACCTTATCATCCCAGCGGGAACGGACAAGCGGAATCGACCAACAAAACCATCATCCAAAATCTTAAGAAGACACTGACCGACGCTAAAGGGAAATGGAAGAAAATCCTACCCGAGGTTCTTTGGGCATACCGCACAATATCGAAGTCTAGTACCGGAGCTACCTCATTCTCATTAGTTTATGGCAAAGCTCTAATACCGGTCGAGGTCGGACAACCTAGCATCAGGTTTTGGTATGCAACTGAAGAGTCAAATAACGAGGCCATGAATACGAGCCTAGAATGATTGGATTGAAAATGCGAAACCGCCCATTGGCCGCCCAAAAACAGCGGATCAAAAGATACTACAATTGAAGAGCTAATCTTCGACATTTTAATGTCGGGGACTTGGTGCTAAGGAAAGTCCGAACGAAAGAAAATTGGGTCCAAACTGGGAAGGACCATACCATATTCTCGAAGTCACCGGAAAAAGGGTCCTATAATCTTGGAACGATAAATGGGGAACGAATACCGAGAAATTGGAACATATCACACCTAAAATGATACTACTGCTAAGGTATGACCCCCTTCCATTTTCATTTTTATTTTAGACTAACACTTGCATGTGATCAAGATTAAAGAGAAGTACTTTCCTTGCAAACCGAACGTTTAAATTTTTTCCTCTTTACATCTTTTAAAGAGCTTCGTACTATAACGGGCCTAAGGGCAATACTTAACCAAAACGTGAGTGATCTCTCCCTCACTCGGGGACTACCGCTCAGCTCAAATAGCTCGGGTTATCGGGTTTCGGGGACAAAAGCCCTAATAGGCAGCTACCCAATTTCTAAAGGACACGACCACCCCACTCAGGGACTATTATCTCGGGCAAGCCCGAACAAAACAAGAAAACGAGCCAAATGGGCGATCCCGTACAAAAGTCTACAACCTATTTAACACGGCTCGGAGACGTCCGAATTCCGTAACGAAATAGGCCTTTGAATTCTTTCATAACCGGTTTTAAAAAGGCTACTCCCGGCAAAGTCACAAAAATCTTCGATAATATCGAGCCCAAAAAAATCTAACAAATGAAAAGGTTGTTCAGACCCTCGAACATTACCCTATTTTCTCATGCTAAGGCATTTTTTATTATGAATTGCAAAGCAAAAAGAAGTAAATTCTGAAGATCCAAAAGGGAAAAGAAAAGCCTTATATTCATATACAAAATAGTCTTCTTTACAAGGGCCAAATAGGCCAAGTACAAAATTTTTACAACGGCCCAAAATGGCCTCAGGAAAAAGTACAAAAGAAAAACAACAAAAAATATACTAAGTCCTAAGAGGCTTCATCCCCATTGGAAGCAGCATCTCCGTCCTCAGGATCTTCTCCATCTTCAAACTCACTGAGGCTATCGGAATCATCCTCAGGGAAGGCCAGTTTTCGAGTTCGATTTTCTTCTTCTCGGGCATTATCGATCTCGGCCGCAATGTTGAAATATCGGGGTTGAGCATCCTCGAGGTCTTTCCTCCGAGCTTGCCACTTTGCATGATCTATCATGCTCCTAGCTTTTGTCGAGATGGCCTCGATGTCGATTTTGAACTGGGCCACCTTTTCATCTACGTTAATGCGCCGCGACCACCTTAGACTTAGCCTTCTCGAGCTTGTTTGCGACTGAATCGAGCTGGAACTGAAGATCTTTGATCTGCATCGAGTTTTTCTCTTTTGCAGCTCGAAGCTGAGTCTCGTCTGAATCCAACTGCGCTTAGACGGTCTCTTTCATCGCGGCCAGGATATCCATATTTCTCTTGAGTGCCTCAGCCTTGGACCATACCTCATCCACGTACTTGCTGAGTCGATCGATCTGCTCAAGCCTCTATCGAATATGTAGAATTGGGTTATTATTTTTTATCTCTAACTCGTCTTTACTCTCATGAAGCATTTGGAATACATGTTCGTCCATGTTAGTGTGCTCATCCCGAGCTGCAACCAGATCGGCCTGGAGTCTTTCACTAAGGAGCCTATAAGTGTTGCTTTTCTTAGTAAGGCCCCGAACCTCGGCCTTGTGCTCCTCTAGAACTCTGACTAAGGCTTCGTGGTGCAGCACCAAAGTCTACAAGTAAGGAAAAGATGTTAAGAGTAATCTACAATTCTAAGTATAAAAGAAGTAAGAAAGAGATTCTCGGGGATTACCCAATTTAAAGCGTGTTAGGACTTGTTTAACAAGCAGGTGGCCCCACAACTTTTATAAAGGCTTAGTCTTCTTCAGTCACCAAGCCTCTCAAATAGCTGGCAATACCAACCGAGAGAGGGGAGGGAGAATACTAGAGCATCCTCTGGGACTGACATCACAAGATGTCGTTTGCGGCTCAGGGTTAGTGCTCGGAGCCGGGAATTGGTCTGCCAGTCTCGAGCTCGATGAAGATCCAGTGTCCCCCGGTGATGGTATTTTATTCAGCACTGGTAATTCATCAAATACGAGGATATCCTCGAAAGTAGTAGCTTTGAGCACGTTGAAGAAACCATGGAGATCAATCCGCTGACTATCTAGCATGTTGGCCTTTCGAATCATGGTGTCTGAAATCTGGGGGGAGTTCGAAATGTCGAACACCCCGAGCTCGACCCCAGGGACCTATTCCGTTGCTTGGGGATACTTGACTCTAGATTCTCTCTCCACCATTTTAGCTAGGGACGGGGTGGCCTCTGTTCTTTCCGACTCAGGGACCTCGACCGAAGCTCTCTTATCGATTGCCTCTGGTTAAAAGGACTTTTGTATCGAAGTCGTAGCCCGTGTACCAGCCACCAAATCGGTTTCTTCTTCTTATTCTTCTTCTTATTCTTCTTCTTCTTCTTCTTCTTCTTCTTCGGACTCATCCCTTAGCCGACAGACTGAGTCCAAAGATAGGGATGATGTTTCCTTTGGGCTTACGAGGATTCCTCGCAGGTCTTTTCTATTGCGAGCCCAGGGGACTCGGGGCCCTTTTTCTCTTTCTCTCCTTAGCCGACTTTGAAGTTGATGGTTGTGGAAGGATTTATTCATCACCGGAATGAGGTCTCATTGCACATTCATTTCCGAAACCTGCAAAAGAAAGGGTGACAGGTTAGTTGATGAGAGACTGAAACAACAAACAGTTAGAAAATAGAAATTTACCATGATTGCGAGCCTCCCATCGACCCTATGATAGCTCTATCCAAGCACGTTTGGAGTAGGGACTTTGGGACACCAAGCATTCGACCCATCGCTTCAATTCTAAAACCGGGTTTGACATCTGGGCCACAACCGCAACACCAAAATATAAATGAGAAAAGGTGGAAGGAAGTGAAAACAGCAAAGCAAGCATTCAAGGTAAAGGCACTTACGATTCAAGTTCCACCTCTCTGAGAACGACGTGTCTTCCACACGAATCAGGTTCGATGTTCTTATTTGAACAAATCTTCCCATACAACCTCGATCACAGGTCTCGTCGATACTGGAGAACAGGGTTGTGCTAGCCCGGGGGCGAGCTTAATCAATCCCCCTCGATAGAGCCGGGGACTGTAGGGGCGCTTGAGATGATCAAGGGTGAAGGAGCATCCCTCGATCTTGCTCATGAAGAAACGGAGAAGGACGGCGTTCTCCAGAATGACAGATGGATCAGGCCTAGGTTGACGTTGTATCTTTGCAGAAGGATACTATTATGGGATCCAAAGGGATAAACGTAAATGGGTAAGTGTAAAAACTTAGATACCACTCTACGTAGGTGGTGATTGATACCTCACGAGAGGGAACTGACATATCTTTATTCTCCCAGTTGCATTTCTCTTTGACCTTATCGAGGATGCCCTCAGTGATAGTGCACATATATATCGATATCAGCTCACATCGACCCAACACCGAGGGGGTATTCTCTATCTTAAATTCGGCGACAGTCGGGTACCCTGCCGAAAAGAATTCCTCAGGATGGGGCTCCGCCGCAGCCGCATCACCGGCAGGACACGATGAAGAAGGAGCCTCTTTTTGCGGCATCGTCTTAGAAGTTTTAGCCATTTGTAAAAAGCAAATAATAAAGTAAGGGAATTGATTAAGGTTCAAGGAATTTGGATATGGTAATTATGAAGTAAGGATTGTTTGAAAGCAAGAGTAGGGAAGGCGTTGGTTGTAAAAGTTTGAATAAGAGAAGGTTGGGGTTTTTATAGGTTGAAGGTGATGGCTCAGAACCGGTAGTGGCTGACCAGCGCCTAACATGCATTTAATGCCTTGATAACTGGACCAATGAGACGTTTCGTTGCTTGCATCACGGTCGAGCTCGTCACTGACATCATCACTCAAAAGGATGGAGCTCAGGAATTCATGTCGTTTCTCATCATCTTATTTCTGAGAAACGAGGGGACTATCTGTATACGGTCAAAACGGGCCTGCCCTTCTTGTGACTAATCGAGGTTGGATCATTATAGGCCACAGTTCGGCCTCGTAATATATCGAGCCTCAATGCGAAGTTAGGTTCCTGAACCCTTAATTTGGGGACCGGTCAAGGATGAAGTTCAACCAAGATCGAGACCGAGCGAAATGAATATCAGGTAAGATCGAAGGGTAATTTATCTAGTCAAGTAACGGTAAAATCAAAACATCAGTGATCGGGCGAGGATCACGACGAATATCTCGGCACGTATCAAGAAGAGGCCGATTAATTAGCTAATCATGGGATTTCTTACTGTATTTAGAATTATATTAAAGGTAAGACTCCCCTACTATATAAAGGGGGTCTGATCATTTGTAAAAGGCATCATATTCACGGAATACAAAGCAATATACTACCTTTTCTCTTAAGCTTTCAATACTCTGTTGCTTTATTCATATTTTCTAGTAGAATACTCGTTTGGTTCGAGGGCGACCTAGATCGAGGGCCAAAGCTGCACATCTCATTGGTTTGCTTTATTTTTCTTTACAATCATCTTCTGATATAAATTCATATATTTTCTCAGTTTGTGCCAAGTGAAATCACGTATCCTTAAAACCACATATAATTTCAATTGTTATTCGTTTTTTAGTGTAAACAAGTATATAAATTATATTGTTTACGTTGTATGTATTGGTTTTGTGAGTTATAATATTATGTTTTCATTGAAAATATGACATGAGATACGAGTAAATTCAAATGGACAGAAATTCTACGCTTCATTTGTCCTATTTATATGACACCCACAAAATGAAAATACACCTATTTTGTTTATACACTTCTATAAATTTCAAGAATCTAGACAAAAGGATTCAACTTTAAAATTTTTTATATGATAGTTTTGTATGTATGATGACCCGGTAGGTCATCTAAAGTTTTAAACCATAAATCTATGTCTCAAAGCCTTTGTTAGCTCTTTAAGCCTTCCTGGATTTGCGTGCGTAGTCCGTATGTTTTTCTTGGAAGGTTTTTATGTTAAAAATTGATAAAGTAAGAAATTTTGCCTTTAAAATCCATTTGAGATGACTCCGGGCAACATTTTGAATAAACAGACATGGATCCATGTTTTGACGGTCCCGGTGGGTCCGTATTGTGATTTTAGACTTGGGCATATGCCCGGAATCGAATTCGGAGGTCCTAAGCTCAAGTTTTCATATTTTGTCGAAAAAATTAAGTTTAAAGGCTTAATGACTTAGAAGGTTTGACCAATGTTTGACTTTGTTGATCGGGACTGTATAGGTTCATTGCTATATTTATGACTTGTCTGTCAAATTTGGTGAGAGGTGGAGTTGGTTTGACGTGATTAAGACGTCCGGTTGTTGTAATTGAAGTTCTAAAGTTTCTTGAAAATTTCATTTGATTTTGGTGACTGATTCATAGTTCTAGGTGTTATTTTGGCGATTTTATCGGGTGAGCAAGTTCGTATGATGTTTTTAGACTTGTGTGCATGTTTTTTTTGGAGCCCCAAGGGCTCGAGTGAGGGATAGGCTACGGAGTGGTTTGGACTTAGAAAACTCAACTGGTGTTCTTTAGTTTCTGGTGCGGATCTCAGACCTCGCAATTGCGAGGTCTAGCCTTGCATTTGCAATATGGAATCAAACTTGCCAGGTTCTCAGTTTCGCAATTGCGAACATGCCTTCGCTTTTGCGATGGGGACGTGGGGGGGAGGGGGGAGGAGTTACTTCACATTTGCGATCAATTGGGTCGCATTTGCAATCAAGCCACATTTTGCGAACAAATCATCGCAAATGCGATAATAGTAGAGATGGGGGAACCTTCGCATTTGCAAAGAAATAGTCGCATTTGCGGGGTTCACAATTTGCGAACCCCGGGTTGCAATTGCGACATCTGCGACTGGTCAAGTATGAGTTAGACGTGATTTTCTCTCATTCTTCAAAATTTTAAAACAAGAAAAACCTAGAGGCGATTTTTCCAAGAACCCTTCTTCCCGAATTCATTGGTAAGTGATTCTAACCTATTTTCCTTCAATCTTTCATTACATTTCATAAGCTTTCAACCTAAAATCTAGTATTTTCATGGTGGAAGTTTGGGGGGTTTGGGTAGAATTAGGGATTTTCGTATAATTGTAACTTAGACCTCAAATTGAGGTCGAATTTTGAAACAAATTACATAACCGTGCTCGAGTGTGAATGGGTAATCGGGTTTTGGTCTGAATTTCGGGTTTGAACCAAGCGAGCTCAGGAGTTGAATTTTGTTTACTTTTTCAATAACGACCTAAATTGAACCCTTCTCATTCGTGGGTAGTTCCTAAGGCTTATTTTTAATCGTTTGGTTAATAATTTGCTAGATTTGGTTGGTTCGGAGTCTTGTTCATGTCACAACCCATTTCCGGAGTCGTGATGGCGCTTGTCGTGGAACCAGGCAAGCCACCCATTTTATCTAACTAAATACAATTTCCAATAAAAATATCCTTCTTAACAAGTATGTGGATAAAAATAATAATAAATCAAAATTTGGAAACCAGTTTATGAAATTCAAAACCCAAATCCTACAAACCCCGGATCCAGTGTCACACAGTCATGAGATGATAATACTTAATACAACAAAAAAGAAATGACCAACATAGTATGAAAATAAATACGACGGTAGAAAAGGAAGAGAAGACGAGATCACGGTCACCAGCTGCTACCTCGTCAACTCTGATGAAAACTGCTGCTACTCACTGACCAAAGCTGAATCTCGTTGTACCTAGATCTGCACACAAGGTGCAGGGGTTAACGTGAGTACACCAACTCAGTAGTAACGAAACC